>JAULKM010000009.1:0-46021 GCA_032355605.1 Rubia tinctorum
CCCTAAACCCTAAACCCTAAACCCTAAACCCTAAACCCTAAACCCTAAACCCTAAACCCTAAACCCTAAACCCTAAACCCTAAAACCCTAAACCCTAAACCCTAAACCCTAAACCCTAAACCCTAAACCCTAAACCCTAAACCCTTAACCCTAACCCTAACCCCAACCCCTAAATACATGAAACTTCATTTTCAAGATTATTTCTTAATTTTCAAACCCTAAACCCTAAACCCTAAAAAGTTGAAAATCCCTTCTGAATTTTTGTGGGTTTGTAAATTTTTGTGGTTTGTGGGTTTATTTTTTGTGGATTTTTCTACTTGGTTTATGGGATTTTTCACGGGGAATAATTTGATTCACATATTTTACGAATAGTTTTTACAAGCAACATTTCCATAAGAAATTCAACGATCTTGGTTTTTAGCAATGGCCACTTTCAAAAAAAAATTACAGCAAACTTCATTTTTAAGATAAATTCAAGAATCTTATTCTTCATCACATAATACAAGGCAAATTCAACAATCTTAATTTTCATGAAAAAATCGAGAATCTAAATTTCCAAGAATCATTTGAGACGAGATAAATTCAAACAACTTAAGTTTCAAGAAAGATCCAAGAATATTAATTTTCTTGAATCTCATTTTTTATTATAAAATTATGAAAATACTCTTACCAAAATCTATTTTACATTGGCAATTTTCAAGAAAATAGTAAAGAGAACCTAACTATTATGCACGGCTCATCTTTTACAAGAAAAATTCAAGAAGCCAAACATTCAAGAAAAATCGTACATTTTAATTTTCAACAACTTCTTCCAAGAATCTCAAACTTTAGGAAATTACAACAAAGAATCTCAAGGAATTATTACATTAATGGTTTACAAATCCCTGCAGTTTAAATTACTAAATTTACCTTTCGATGATGCCTTTTCCAAGTCATTTTCAAACTTTTTCAAAATCAGCAATAGTAAATTTACTAAAATACCCTTTTCAAGGATGCATTTTTCAACTAATTTTCACAATATTTTTTAAAATTCCAAAATAGAACAGCCAAACAACCCACGCTACCCATCACTTGGCCGTACTCCTCATTGCAGCATCTGATTCTGGAGTATAAAATTCACTTGAAACAGCAATTGATTTCGGGACCTTCCGATTCATGCCTCGTCGACATAAGGTTTTCTGGTACTCCTGTTACAACAACAAAAGGAACCAAACAATCGTTATATCAATGACGGGACTTCCAAACCTGACCGTTTCAAATTCAAACATCATGTGCAACCTACTAAAAAACCGACTTGCCTACTTCAATGACTTCAACAAACCCATCGTTTCTATTTCAAAACAAAGGTTCAAAGATTCCTCACAACTTTTCATTCACAATTTACCAAACTAAACAACTGACCGCGACAAATTTCATCACAATATCTCATATGAAAATACGTTTGTTGCAAATTGTATGACAACTTTGGAAAATAAACTGTAAAACTTAACTAAATTAACAAAAAAAAATTACACAATTAATTTGTAGAATACATAAACAAATAAAAAAACAGATATTGAAGATGCCAGGACATCACCCAGAACCCAAACAAACCATTAATATCCTGCCCAAACGAAATAAAACTAGTTTAAGATTCAGTAAAGGACTAAAGGGTATAACAAAAGGCAATCTAAGTTGCAATTGCATAGGCTACATGAAACCCAGCGACAGAACAAACAGCACGGCTAAAGGAAAAGGGAAAACAAACAAAATCATCCATTAACAGAGAACGCAGAAAATCAATATCCCAAAACAGAGAGAGATACCATTTCATACAACCAACTTGTGGACACATAACATAATGTCAATAATACATGCATTATAACAAAAACCCAATGAGATGAAGTTTTAAAAGAAAGAGAAAGAAAAGGTTGTATAATGCAGAGTCTAAATGGCCTTACAAATTCGTCTTCGCGGGCAAGAAAGATAGCCAACTCTCTGACCCTGAAAGAGTCCGTTGAAGCACAAAATCTCCAAACGCACAGCACCAGCAAATCATGGCTTCAACGCCACTCGAATAATAAACCACAAGAATAACAGACCTGATCAGATTTTGCGAAACGCCGGGGAACAGTTATTACAAATGGATTCAAAATTCACCGTCAAAACGACGAAAACCCTATATCTCTTGCTTGTCGCATACCCTTATCTCTTCCTCGGGGTGATAGTGACGGCCGCCGGGCAGTGAGCTCCATGGATTGAAACTAAATTAGCGTGAATTTGAGAATCAAATTAAAACCAAGGGAAGATGGAGAAGGGGGTGAAAGAAAGAGGGGAAGGGATGGGGAGGAGAGGGAGCGTCTCCGTAGAAATGAAGGAGAGATGAAGTGAAATGATTCTGTACCGTTGGTTCTTGTAGAGGGTTTGGCCTTTGCCACGTCATCGATCAGCACCTACTCTTCCCTATCTAATCTCACCATCCATTTTACTTTTTGGTATTAAATTTTCACCGTTGATATAAAAGATAAGAAATCCTTGCCCATACTACTGAAGCCCAATTTACTCTGATCCAAACCACTCAAGCCCACTCGGATTTCAATGAGGTAAAATTCCCTTATTTTTCAATTCTCATTTTTTTAAATTTCACAATTTCAAACATTCGAATATCAAATTTCAGAACTTTTCAAAAAAATATCTCAAAAATAAGTTATACACACCAAGTTATGATCATTCAAAATCGTTATTTTCATTTAGTGCCTTGATTTTTTAAATTTTTGGTGAAATTACTAATATGTACATATTGAAGGTAAATTATTGTAGACCATAACAATACAAAAAAAAATGGAAAAAAATTGCCCCAGAACACATTCTGTTATGACCATTACAAGTTTATTTTTGTCTAATAACTTCAATTTTACAGTTTTCGTGAAGTCGGTAATATGCAAATATTACTGTACATTATCCTATAGCATCAAAATATAACAACTTTTGAAAACATGATATGTAGAGCATATTATATTTTGATTCAATGAAATTAATAATATGTAGATATTAAGTCACATTACTGTAGAACATGAAAAGATAAAAACTTTTAAAAAAACAACCGCCCCAAAGTACGTTTTACCCACCAATTTATGATCATTCGAATTGTATTTTTTGTTTCACGGGTTGAATATTTTGGCATCATGAACTCACTCAAGTTTTATTATGCAACATGTAGTAGTTATAAATTTTATAACCCGGTTCATACAACCCGAAAACGTTATCTTCATTTATTCTAATTTAGACTTTAAACCTTAGTCTTTCCATGACTCATGGAAAGACCGTCTTTCAAGAGACGAACTCTATTATAAATTATGAAAATAGAAGTATTTAGTGATGGACTGAATTTTTTGACTTTGGTGAGAGATAGAGAAGGTACATTATTGTAGAACGTGAAAATATAAGAACTTGTGAAAAAAGAATTGCCCCAAATACACTCTACAAACCAATTTATGGCCACTTGAATTTTTATCTTCATTGACGGTTTCAATTTTTCAGTTTTGGTGACGTCACTAACATGTACATATTGAATTGCCCTAAAATACATTATGCGCACCAAGTTATAACCATTCGAATCGTAATTTTGTTTCATAGATTGAATTTATGACCATTCCAATTGTCAGTTTTATTTGATTGATTGAATTTCGGCGATATGATGAATTTACTAATTAGCAAACACGGAATGTATCATATTGTAGAGCATGGGCGGAACCAGGGGGCAAGAGGATGTTGGCGCCACCCCTAGGATCTGATGGCCTGCAATTTAGGCCTAGCTCCACCGAAGTTCATGGATCCCCCCCCCCCCCGACCTACTTGCAGCCCCCTTTTCCGGTTGGAGCTTTGAAAAAGACAATGCCAACACTCTGACTTTTTCCTCACTAAAAAAACGACATCGTTTTGGCATAAGTTTACGATATCGTTTTGTTTTCGTCAAAGCCAAAAAAAAAAAGAAATCCAACCACTTGGGCTTAATCCTATTGGCCCAATTGTAAATTATCCAAATCATAGGGGAAACCAAACCCTACCTTGGCATCCGAAATTTCCAAATCAAACCCTTTCCATTTTTCTCTTCCCCGACGCCGACGAAATCGATCCGCTGCACAGCACTGCCGCCTCACCTTCGATGCTACTACACTCGCAAGACAGAGTCATGCATGGCTGCATCAATTTGGGACTATTTATTTTCTCTGAAGGACGGGTACGTAGAATGGGAATCCATGGATCATACCTGCATCAATTTGCTAATAAACCTCCCTTGTTTTTCCCATTCTCCAACCATAACTATTTCTTCCTTCAAATGTTAATATTTTGTGTTCTTTTTTCTTTTTTAGTTATGAATGCCAATTACGAGTTTGAGTTTGTGTAAAAAACAGTTTCGGAGTATGTGTTTTTGGTAATACCTTCATTATTTAAGCGGATTTTGTTTGACTATGTCCAATTAAGTGTTCAGCGAGGAATCGGTCTAAAATATGATTTGAGCACCGAGTTATGACCATTCGAATTTTCTTTTTCATTTCATAGCTAAAATTTTGGTGATATATAAAGTTATCAACTAGCAAATACGGAAGGTACCATATTGTAGAGCATAAAAATATAAGAAATTTTTCAAAAAGGAATCTGTCCAAAATATTATCCGAGCACCGAATTATGACCATTTGAATCTTCAATTTCATTTTATAAGTTAAAATTCGGGGATATGAAGAAGTTACTAATTAAAAAACATGAAAAATACCATATTGTATGTCATTAAAATATAAGAACTTTTCAAAAAATAATCAATCCAAAGTATGATCTGAGAATCGAGTTATGACCATTCAAATCTTCTTTTTAATTTGATTGGTTAAATTTCAAGGATATTATGAAGTTACAAATTAGCATACATGGAAGGTAACATATTGCGGACCATGAAAATATAAAAACTTTTCAATAATTAATCGGTCCAAAATATTATCTAACCACCGGGTTATGACCATTCGAATCTCCATTTTCATTCGATGGGTTAAATTTTGGGGATACATGAAGTTACAAATTAGCAAACACGGAATATACCATATTGTAGCGCATGAAAATATAGGAAATTTTCAAAAAGAAATCGGTCCAAAATATGAACTGAACACCGAGTTATGACCATTCGAATGTTCATTTTCATTTGATAGGTTAAATTTTGAGGATATGATGAAGTTACTAATTAGAAAACATGGAAGGTACAATATTACCGATTATGAAAATATATGACATTTTCAAAAAGGAATCAGTCCAAAATATGATCTGAGCACCAAGTTATGACCATCCGAATCTTCATTTTCATTTGATGAGTTAAATTTTTGGGATATATTAAGTTACAAACTAACAAATACATAAGGTACCATACGGTAGAGCATGAAAAAATAAGAACTTTTCAAAAAGGAATCGGTCCAAAATTTGATCTGAGCACCGAGTTATGACCAATCGAATCTTCATTTTCATTTGATAGGTTAAATTTGAGGGATGTATAAAGTTACTAACTAGCAAATACAGAAGGTACCATATTGTAGAGAATGAAAATATAAGAATTTTGCCAAAGGAAATCGGTCCAAAATATTATTTGAGAACCAAATTATGATTATTCGAATCTTTATTTTCATTTGATGGGTTGAAACTCGGGGATATGAAGAAGTTACTAATTAGAAAACATGGAAGATACCATATTGTAGATCATTAAAATATAACAATTTTGCAAAACAGAATCGATCTAAAATATGATTTGAGCACCGAGTTATGACCGTTCGAATCTTCATTTTCATTTGATGGGTTAAATTTCGGGGATATGATGAAGTTACTAATCAGCAAACAAGGAAGGTAAAATATTGTAGATCATGAAAATATAATAACTTTTCAAAAAGGAATTTGTCCAAAATATAATTTGAGCACTGAGTTATGACCATTCGAATCTTCGTTTTCATTCGATGGGTTAAATTTTGGGGATATATAAAGTAACTAATTAGCAAACATCGAGGTACCATATTGTAGAGCATGATAACATAAGAACTTTTTAAAAACAAATCGGTCCAAAATATGATTAGAGCGCTGAGTTATGACCATTCGAATTGCCATTTTCATTTGATGGGTTGAATTTTAGGGATATCATGAAGTTACTAATTAACATAAACGGAAGTTAATATATTTTGGAGCATGAAAATATAAGAACTATTCAAAAATAAATCAGTCCAAAATATAATCTCAGCACCAAGTTATGACCATTCGAATCTTCATTTTCATTCGATGGGTTAAATTTTGGGATATATAAATTTACTATTTAGCAAACACAGAAGATGCCATATTGTAGATTATGAAAATATAAGAACTTTTCAAAAAATAATTGGTCAAAAATATGATCTGAGCCCCGAGTTATGACTATTCAAATCTTCATTTTCATTTGATGGGTTAAATTTAGGGGATATGCAAAGTTACTATTTAGCAAACACGGAAAAATACCATACTGTAAATTATGAAAATATAAGAACTTTTCAAAAAGGAATCGGTCCAGAATATGATATGAGCACTGAGTTATTACCATTCGAATTTTCATTTTCATTGGATGGTTTAAATTTAGGGAATGTATGAAGTTACTATTTAGCAAACACGGAAGACACCATATTGTAGTGCATGAAAATATAATAACTTTTCAAAAAATAATCGGTCCAAAATATGATCCGAGCATCGAATTATGACTATTCGAATCTTCATTTTCATTTGAATGGTTAAATTTAGGGGATATATGAAGTTATCAATTACAAACATGAAAGATACCATATTTTAGAGCATCAACATAACAGAACTTTTCAAAAACAAATCGGTCCAAAATATGATCTGAGCACCAAGTTATAACCATTCGAATCTTCATTTTCATTCGATGGGTTAAATTTTATGAAGTTACTAGTTAGCAACCACGAAAGTTACCATGTTGTAGAGCATGATAATATAAGAAAATTTTAAAAAGGAATCGATCCAAAATATGATATGAGCGACGAATGATGACCTTTCAAATTTTCATTTTCATTTTCATTTGAAGAGTTAAATTTAGGGGACATATGAAGTTATCAATTAGAAACACAAAAGATACCGTATTTTAGCGCATGGCAATATAAGAACTTTTCAAAAAGGAATCAGTCCAAAATATGATATAAGCACCAAGTTATGACCATTCGAATTTTCATTTTCATTCGATGGGTTAAATTTAAGTGATATACAGTTACTAGTTAGAAAACACGGAAGTTACCATGTTGTAGAGCATGATAATATAAGAACTTTTCAAAAAGGAATCGATCCAAAATATGATCTGAGCACTGAATTATGACCATTCAAATTTTCATTTTCATTTGAGGGGTTAAATTTAGGGGATATAAGAAGTTATTAATTAGAAAACATAGAAGGTACCATATTGTAGAGCATGATATAATAGAACTTTTTAAAAAGGAATCAGTCCAAAATATGATATGAGCGCTGAGTTATGACCATTTGAATTTTCATTTTCATTTGATGATTTGAATTTCAAGGACATCATGAAGTTACTAATTAGCATAAACGGAAGTTAGCATAAACGGCAGGTAACATATTGTGGAGCATGAAAATATAAGAATTATTCAAAAAGAAATCAGTCCAAAATATAATCTCAGCACCAAGTTATGACCATTCCAATCTTCTTTTTCATTCGATGGGTTAAATTTTGGGATATATAAATTTACTATTCAGAAAGCACGGAAGATGCCATATTTTAGAGGATGAAAATATAAGAACTTTTCAACAAATAATTGGTCCCAAATATGACCTGAGATCCGAAATATGACCATTCAAATTTTCATTTTCATTTGAAGGGTTAAATTTAGGGGATATATAAAGTTAATGTTTAGCAAACACAGAAAAATTCCATATTGTAGATTATTAAAATATAAGAACTTTTCTAAAAGGAATTAGTCCAAAATATGATCCAAGCACCGAGTTATTACCATTCAAATTTTCATTTTCATGTGATGGTTTAAATTTAGGGAATATATGAAGTTACTAATTAGCAAACACGGAAGATACCATATTGTAGAGCATGAAAATATAATAACTTTTCAAACAATAATCGGTCCAAAATATGATCCGAGCACCGAATTATAACTATTCGAATTTTCATTTTCATTTGAAGGGTTAAATTTAGGGGATATTTGAAGTTATCAATTAGAAACACGAAAGATACCATATTCTAGAGCATGAAAATATAAGAACTTTTCTAAAAGGAATCGGTCCAAAATATGATCTGAGCACCAAGTTATGACCATTCGAATCTTTATTTTCATACGATGGGTTAAATTTTAGTGATATATAAAGTTACTAGTTAGCAAGCACGGAATTTAACATGTTGTGGAGCTTGATAATATAAGAACTTTTCAAAAAGGAATCGATCTAAAATATGATCTGAGGGATGAGTTATGACCATTCAAATTTTCATTTTCATTTGAAGGGTTAAATTTAGGGGATATATGAAGTTATCAATTAGAAGCACGAAAGATACCATATTTCAGAGCATGAAAATATAAGAACTTTTCAAAAAGGAATCGGTCCAAAATATGATATAAGCACCAAGTTATGACCATTCGAATCTTCATTTTTATTTGATGGATTAAATCTTAATGATATATAAAGTTACTAGTTAGCAAACACGGAAGTTACCATGTTGTAGAGCATGATAATATAAGAACTTTTCAAAAAGGAATCGATCCAAAATATTACATGGGCACCGAATTATGACCATCCAAATTTTTATTTTCATTTGAAGAGTTAAATTTAGGGGATATATGAAGTTAATAATTAGAAAACACGGAAAGTACCATATGGTAAAGCATGAAAATATAAGAACTTTTCAAAAAGGAATCGATCCAAAATATTATCCGAGCACCAAATTATGACTATTCAAATCTTCATTTTCATTTGAAGGGTTAAATTTAGGAGATATATGAAGATATTAATTAGCAAAACATACCTTATTGTAGAGCATGAAAATATAACAACTTTTCAAAAAGGAATCCATCCAAAATATCATCTGAGCACCGATTTATGACCATTCTAATTTTCATTTTCATTTGAAGGGTTAAATTTAGGGGATATATAAAGTTATTAATTAGCAAACACGGAAGGTACCATATTGTAGAGCATGAAAATATAAGAACTCTTCAAAAAGGAATCGGTCCAAAATATGATCTGAGCGCTGAGTTATGTCCATTCGAATCTTCATTTTCATTCGATAGGTTAAATTTTAGGGACATCATGAAGTTACTAACAAGCAATTACGAAAGGTACCATATTGTAGAGCATAAAAATATAATAATTTTTCAAAAAGAAATCGGTCCAAAATATTATCTGAGCACCGAGTTATGACCATTCGAATGTTCATTTTCATTCGATGGGTTAAATTTCGAGGATATGATGAAATTACTAATTAGAAAATACGGAAGGTACAATATTGTAAATTATGAAAATATATGAACTTTAAAAAAAAATAATTAGTCCAAAAAGGAACCGATCCAAAATATTATCTGAGCACCGAGTTATGACCATTCGAATCTTGATTTTCATTTCATAGGTTAAATTTAGAGAATATATGAAGTTACTAATTAGCAAATACGAAAGATATCATATTGTAGAGCATGAAAATATAATAACTTTCAAAAAGGAATCAGTTCAAAATATGATGTGAGCACCAAGTTATGTCCATTCGAATCTTGATTTTCATTTCATGGGTTAAATTTAGAGAATATATAAAGTTACTAACTAGCAAACACGAAAGGTAATATATTATAGAGCATGAAAATATTAGAACCTTTCAAAAAAGGAATCGGTCCAAAGTTCAAAATATGATCTAAGCACCGAGTTATGTCCATTTGAATCTTTATTTTCATTCGATAGGTTAAATTTTAGGGATATATGAAGTTACTAACTAGAAATTACGAAATGTGCCATATTGTAGAGCATGAAAATATAAGAACTTTTCAAAAAGGAATCGATCCAAAATATGATATGAGCACGGAGTTATGACCATTCGAATGTTCTTTTTCATAAGATAGGTTAAATTTCGAGGATATGATAAAATTACTAATTAGCAAACACGGAAGGTACAATATTGTAAATTATGAAAATATATGAACTTTTCAAAAAAGAATCAGTCCAAAATATGATTTGAACATCGATTTATGACCATCCGAATCTTCATTTATATTTATTGGGTTAAATTTTGGGATATATGAAGTTACTAATTAACAAATACGGAAGGTACCATACTGTAGAGCATGAAAATATAACAACTTTTCAAAAATGAATCGGTCCAAATTATGATCTGAGCACCAATCTATGATCATTCGAATCTTCATTTTCATTAGAAGGGTTAAATTTCAATGATATATAAAGTTACTAGTTACCAAACAAGGAAGTTACCATATTGTAGAACATGATAATATAAGAACTTTGAAAAAAGGAATCGATCCAAAAATATCATCTGAACACCGAATCATGACCATTCAAATTTTCATTTTCATTTGAAGGGTTAAATTTAGTGTATATATGAAGTTATTAATTAGAAAACACGAAAGATATCATATTGTAGAGCATGAAAATATAAGAACTTTTTAAAAAGGAATCGGTCCAAAATATGATCTGAGCACTGAGTTATGACCATACGAATCTTCATTTTCATTTGATGGGTTGAATTTCGGTGACATCATGAAGTTACTAATTAGCATAAACGGAAGTTAACATATTGTGGATCATGAAAATATAAGAACTATTCAAAAAGAAATTAGTCCAAAATATAATCTCAGCACCAAGTTATGACCATTCGAATTTTCATTTTCATTCGATGGGTTAAATTTTGGGATATATAAAGTTAATATTTAGCAAACACAGAAGATGCCATATTGTAGAGCATGAAAATATAAGAACTTTTCAAAAAATAATTGGTCCAAAATATTATCTGAGCACCGAATTATGACCATTCAAATTTTCATTTTCATTTGAAGGGTTAAATTTAGGGGATATATGAAGTTATTAATCATCAAACATGAAAGGTACCATATTGTAGAGCATGAAAATATAAGAACTTTTCAAAAAGGAATCGGTCCAAAATATTAACTGAGCACCGAATTATGACCATTCAAATTTTCATTTTCATTTGAATGATTAAATTTAGGGGATTTATAAAGTTATTAATTATCAAACACGGAAGATACCGTATTCTAGAGTATGAAAATATAAGAACTTTTCAAAAAGGAATCGATCCAAAATATTATTTGAGCACCGAGTTATGACCATTGGAATCTTGATTTACATTTCATAGGTTCAATTTAGAGAATATATGAAGTTACTAATTAGCAAACACAAATTATACCATATTGTAGAGCATGAAAATATAAGATTTTTTCAAAAAGGAATCGGTTCAAAATATGATGTGAGCACCGAGTTATGTCCATTCGAATCTTGATTTTCATTTCATGGGTTAAATTTAGAGAATATATAAAGTTACTAACTAGCAAACACGAAAGGTACCACATTGTAGAGCATGAAAATATAAGAACTCTCGAAAAAGGAATCTGTCCAAAATATGATCTGAGCACCTAGTTATGTCCATTCGAATCTTCATTTTCATTCGGTAGGTTAAATTTTAGGGATATATAAAGTTACTAACTAGCAATTACGAAAGGTACCATATTGTAGAGTATGAAAATATAATAGCTTCTCAAGAAGGAATTGGTCCAGAATATGATCTGAGCACCAGGTCATGACCAATCAAATGTTAATTTTCATTTGATGGGTTAAATTTTAGGGATATATGAAGTTATTAATTAGAAAACACGGAAGATACCATATTGCAGAGCATGAAAATATAATAAATTTTCATAAATAAATCGGTCCAAAATATGATCTGAGCACAAAGTTATGACCGTTCGATCTTCATTTTCATTTGATGGGTTAAATTTCGGGGATGTATAAAATTATTAACTAGTAAATATGGAAGTTATCAAATGGTTGAGAATGAAAATATAAGAATTTTTCAAAAAGAAATCGGTTTAAAATATGATCTGAGCCTCGAATTATGACCATTTGAATCCTTATTTTCATTTGAAGGGTTAAAAATTGGGGATATAAGAAGTTAATAATTAGTAAGCACGGAAGGTATCATATTACAGAGCATGAAAATTTAAGAACTTTTCAAGAAGGAATCGGCCCAAAATATTAAATGAGCACCGAGTAATGACTATTCAAAATTTCATTTTCATTTGATGGGTTAAATTTAGGGGATATATGAAGTTACTAATTAGAAAACATGGAAGGTATCATATTGTAGTGCATGAAAATATAAGAACTTTTCAAAAAGAAATTGGTCCAAAATAAGATTTGAGCACCGAGTTATGACCATTCGAATTTTCATTTCATTTGATGGGTTAAATTTCTGGTATATATAAAGTTATTAATTAGCAAACACGGAAGTTACCATACTATAGAGCATGAAAATATCTAAACCTTTCAAAAAGGAATTGGTCCAAAATATGATTTGAGCACCGAATTTTTACTATTCGAATCTTCATTTTCATTTGATAGGTTAGATTTTGGGGATATACGAAGATACTAACTGCAAACACGGTACAATATTGTAGACCCTGGAAATATAAGAACTGTTCATAAAGGAATCGGTCCAAAAATGATATAAACAACGCGTTATGACAAATCACATCTTCATTTTCATTAGATGAGTTAAATTTCGGGGATATATGAATTTATTAATTAGCAAACACGGAAGATACCATATTGTAGAGCATGAAAATATATGAACTTTCAAAAAGGAATCAGACCAAAATATGATCCGAGCACCGAGTTATGATTATTCGAATCTACATTTTCATTTGATGGGTTAAATTTAAGGGGTGCATGAATTTACTATTTATAAAATACGGAAACCACCATATTGTAGAGTATGAAAATATCAGAACTTTTAAAAAGGAATCGGTCCAAAATATGATATGAGCATCGATTTATGACCATTCAGATCTTCATTTTCATTTGATGGTTAAATTTCAGGGATATATAAACTTACTAATTAGCAAACAAGGAAGGTACCATATTGTAGAGCATGAAAATATAAGAACCTTTCAAAAAGGAATCGGTTCAAAATATGATATGAGCACCGAGTTATGACCATTCGATCTTCATTTTCATTTGATGGGTTAAATTTTGGGGATGTATAAAGTTATTAACTAGTAAACATGGAAGTTACCAAATGGTTGAGAATGAAAATATAAGAATTTTTCAAAAAGGAATCGGTCCAAAATATGTCATGAGCCTCGAATTATAATCATTTGAATCCTTATTTTTATTTGAAGGGTTAAGAATTAGGGATATAAGAAGTTAATAATTAGTAAGCACGGAAGGTACCATATTGTAGAACATGAAAATATAAGAACTTTTTAAGAAGGAATCGGCCCAAAATATTAACTGAGCACCGAGTAATGACTATTCGAATTTTCATTTTCATTTGATGGGTTAAATTTAGGGGATATATGAAGTTACTAATTAGTAAACACGGAAGGTATCATATTGTAGTGCATGAAAATATAAGAACTTTTCAAAAAGAATTTGGTCCAAAATAAGATTTGAGCACCGAGTTATGATCATTCATATTTTCATTTCATTTGATGGGTTAAATTTCTGGTATATATAAAGTTATTAATTAGCAAACATGGAAGTTACCATAGTGTAGAGCATGAACATATCAAAACCTTTCAAAAAAGGAATTGATCCAAAATATGATTTGAGCACCGAGTTTTGATTATTCGAATCTTCATTTTCATTTGATAGGTTAGATTTTGGGGGTATACGAAGATACTAACTGCAAACACGGTACAATATTGTAGACCCTGAAAATATAAGAACTTTCAAAAAGGAATCTGTCCAAAAATGATATAACCAGCGAGTTATGACAAATCAAATCTTCATTTTCATTAGATGAGTTAAATTTCGGGGATATATGAATTTATTAATTAGCAAACACGGAAGATACCATATTGTAGAGCATGAAAATATAAGAACTTTCAAAAAGGAATCGGACAAAAATATGATATGAGCACCGAGTTATGATTATTCGAATTTACATTTTCATTTGATGGATTAAATTTAAGGGGTGCATGAATTTACTATTTATAAAATACGGAAACCACCATATTGTAGAGCATGAAAATATCATAACTTTTTAAAAAGGAATCGGTCCAAAATATGATATGAGCATCAATTTATGACCATTCAGATCTTCATTTTCATTTGATGGTTAAATTTCAAAGATATATAAGCTTACTAATTAGCAAACATGGAAGGTACCATATTGTAGAGCATGAAAATATAAGAACCTTTCAAAAAGGAATCGGTTCAAAATATGATCTGAGCACCGAGTTATGACCATTCGAATGTTCATTTTCATTTGACGGATTAAATTTCAGGAATATATGAAGTTACTAATTATCAAACACGGAAGGTACCATATATTAAAGCTTAAAAATATAAGAACTTTTCCAAAACGAATCGGTCTAAAATTTGATACGAGTACCGAGTTATGACCATTCAAGTTTTCAATTTTTATGGGTCAAATTTCAGTGATATGTGAAGGTATTAATTACAAAACAAGAAAGGTACCATATTGTAAAGCAGGAAATTATAAGAACTTTTCCAAAAGAAATTAGTCCAAAGTTTAATCTGAGCACCGAGTTATGACAATTCGAATCTTCATTTTCATTTGATGGGTTAATTTCAGGGATATATGAATTTACTAATTAGAAAACACGGAAGGTACCATATTGTAGAACATGAAAATAAAAGAACTTTACATAAACGAATCAGTCTAAAATATGATCTGAGCACCGAGTTATGTCCATTCGATCTTCATTTTCATTTGATGGGTTAAATTTCGATGATATATGAACTTACTAATTAGTAAACACAGAGGGTATCCTATTGTAGAGCATGAAAATATAAGAATTTTTCAAAAAGAATTTGGTCCAAAATATGATATGAGCATCAAGTTATGAACATTCGAATCTTCTTTTTCATTTTATGGGTTAAATTTCAGGGATATTTGAAGTTACTAATTAAAAAACATGGAAGGTACCATATTGTAGAGAATGAAAATATAAGAACTATTAAAAAGAAATCGATCCAAATTATGACCTGAGCATCGAGTTATGACAATTCGAATATTCATTTTCATTTCATGGGTTAAATTTTGGGATATATGAAGTTACTAATTAGCAAACAAGGAAGGTACCATAATTTAGATTATAAAAATATAAAAACTTTTCAAAATGGAATCGGTCTAAAATATGATACGAGCATCGATTTATGACCATTCGAATCTTCATTTTCATTTAATGGTTTAAATTTCACGGATATATGAAGTTACTAATTAGCAAACACGGAAGATACCATATTGCAGAGCATGAAAATATAAGAGTTTCTCAAGAAGGAATCGGTCCAAAATATGATCTGAGCACCGAGTTATGATCATTCGATCTTCATTTTCATTTGATGGGTTAAATTTCGGGGATGCATAAAGTTATTAATTAGTAAACATGGAAGGTACCAAATGGTTGAGAATGAAAATATAAGAATTTTTCAAAAATAAATTAGTCCAAAATATGCTTTGGGGCTCAAGTTATGACCATTCGAATCCTCATTTTCATTTGAAGGGTTAAACATTGGGGATATAAGAAGTTAATAATTAGCAAACACGGAAGGTACCATATTGTAGAGCATGAAAATATATAAACTTTTCAAGAAGGAATCAATCCAAAATATTATCTGCGCACCGAGTTATGACCATTCGAATTTTCATTTTCATTTGATGGGTTAAATTTCGGGGATATATGAAGTTACTAATCAGCAAATATGGAAGACGCCATATTGTAAAACATGAAAATATAAGAACTTTAAGAAAAGGAATCGGTCAAAAATATTATCTGAGCACGGACTTACCACCATTTGAATCTTCATTTTCATTTGATGAGTTGAATTTCGGGGATATATGAAGTTACTAATTAGCATACATGAAAGGTTCCATATTTTAGAGCCTGGAAATATAACAACTTTTCAAAAATGAAACGGTCCAAAATCTTACCACGGAGTTATGACCATTCGAATTTTCATTTTCATTCGATGGATTGAATATTGAGTATATATGAAGTTACTAATTAGTAAGCACTGAAGATACCATATTGTAGAGCATGAAAATATAAAAGCTTATAAAAAAAATATGTCCAAAATATGATTTTAGCACCGAGTTATGACCATTCGAATTGTCATTTTCATTGACGAGTTGAATTTTTGGGGATATGATGAAGTTACTAATTAACAAACACAGAAAGTACCATATTTTAGATCACGAAACAATAAGAACTTGTCAGAAAGGAATCGGTCCAAATTATGCACGGAGCTAAGTTATGATCATTCGAAATATCATTTTCATTTGAAAGGCTGAATTTCGGGGATATGATGAAATTACTAATTAACAAGTACAATACCATTTTGTAAAGATTGAAAATATAAGAACTTTTTAAAAAGGAATAGGTCCAAAAAAATATCCGAGCACCGAGTTATGACCATTCAAATTGTCATTTCATTTGATGGGTTGCATTTCGGGGATTAGATGAAGTTACTCATTAACAAGTACAGAAGGTACCATTTTTTAGAGCATGAAAGTATAACAACTTTTGAAAAAGGAATCGATCTAGAATATTTTATGAGCACCTTGTTATGACCATTCTAATTGTCTTTTTCATTTGATGGGTTGAATTTCGGGAATTTTATAGAATTACTTATTAAGTAAATAATGTACAATATTGTAGGCCATGAAAATATAAGAAATTTTTAAAAAAGAACCAGCCCAAAATATGATCTGACCAATGAGTTATTACCATTCAAACTATCATTTTCATTTGAGTTACTTGCTAAAATAACCTTATGTTTTGGTCAAAAGTGTCAATCTAACTCTGACAACTTGAAATTGGCCAAAAAACTATAAATGACCATTATACCCCTAATTTATTTTTTTATAAAAAATAAAATATATGAAATGACAATTTTACCCTCTTCTTTTACAAAAACTCATCTGTTGACCAAGCTCCTTCTGCATTCACCCGTTGTCCCTCTCTTTACCACCATCTCCATTCTCCCTCTCTTCACCACCACCTCTGGAGCACGCGTTCTTCCCCGCCGATGACACAATCGACTTTCTGAGAATGGGTCTAGATCGGGATGTGTTCTTCCCGTGTTCTTCCCCACCAATGGCACATGTTCTTCATCGCCACTCCAGATCAGGACATCATTTACTCTGCCATCACCACTCGCCGCTCGGGAGGTGGATCAGTGCCGTCAGGCGGAGGTCCAACAGTGACAGATCCAACGGGGTTTCGCCTAGAGCCACCACAAGGGGCTGAAGCTACTCATACATTTTTATTAATGTGAGTATAAACGGTGGCTGGCGGAGCAGAGAAGCGGCGGCGGGGCTTAAGGCGGTTGGGCTGGGGTTTAGGGTTTGGGGCTAGCGGCAGTTTGCGGAGCTGAGGAGCAGAGGTGAGGCTTAGGGCTATTGATAATCTAATCCCCAATGTATGTTTTACACACTAAGTTATAACCATTATGAAGTTGTAATGAAGTCATATTTACAAGGAATTGGATCTCCTCAAAAATATTTTTTTATGAAAGTGCTGATATAACCCCATCTTTTTTAGAAAAGTGTTAATTTAACCATGTATTTGTTACTAAAGTACTGATCTAATCCTGTCATTAATAAAAGTACTTATCTAACAAGACCACATCTAGCGACAGTGACAAGCAGTGGTCAAACGTTGACCAAAGTACAGCCAAACCTAGGGGTAAAATGATCAATGAATTTTCCATTTTAAATCTCGAGATATTTTTATCTTTTCAGGTTAGATCAACACCCGGATTCCGTTAGTCAACGCTTAATTAGTGCAATTTAAGTATATCTACACCATTTCTCCAAAATATAGGGTTATATTCGAACTTTCAAATTTTACAAGGATATTTCTGCAATTTCAAAATTTACTAGGATTATTTTTACCTTTTTCTCTACTTTCTATACACCAATAAAAAAATAGTGTGGATTTTTCCGATTACATTAACTCGATATATATTAAACAACACAATAAGTTTTATCGGCTAAATATATGAAAAAATTGCATTACAACCTGCTAGCAATGCAACCCACTAGGGCGTAATAATGCAAGACAGTGCAAAGATTCATCTGAGTTCAGACCAAATGTGAATTCGGATCAAACCATATATTATCGAAGACTAAGTACTTCAGATTGGACCAACAAAGCTCTCTGGATCTCGATTGCTAGGAGTAGATTACCATGGTAACTCGCTCATCCAAGTTGTGTCCAAGGATGAATTTACACAATTCCAGAAAGCAGCTTACTAAACCTTCTTGCAATGGCATCATGATTACCAACTTCAAAAACCTTGATTAAGGACAGCAATGCTCTGGAGACTACATCTTTCTTCTCATTCAGAAAGGCAGATTGTTCACCCCCAAGCTGAATACCGAATTCACCAAGAGAAGAGCAGAGTGCTCCTAGCCACTCCTCAAAAAATGGTGCTTTCTGAAATAAAGAGAAGGAAAGAATATACATTGAAAATTCATCTTTGAAAGAGCACAATTCAATGGAATAAATTAACGCAACCATGATAACTAGTGAAATTGGGGGTGTGGGGGGAGGACAAGATACAGCAAAAAAAAAAACAGATAGTGCATAAATACTAGGTTTAGACTAACCATGGCAGTAAAGCTTGAAAATCCCAGTAGTAAAATCTAGAGGGTTCATACCTTGACAAGAAACTCTTCCATTGGCTGCTGCTCAGTTTCTGAAGCAAGACCAATCACATGCAACATGGTGGAAGTCAGCTGCAATAAGTTTAAAAAGTGGCAGGAACGTTAGCAGACTAAAGGTACGAGACATTTTCAGTCATAGCCATGGAATGTTGGTTGTAATGCTTGATCAAAACAACAATACAGTTTATTCATAGTTACTTATCAAGCCTTCTTACAACTATATCTCCTCTAAAAATTTTAGGTGATTAGGTGCTTGTCTTAGAGGACTAGCAAGTGACCTTTTCTTCTTTTTGACTAGCAAGTGACCTCAATGATAACAAAGCCATACAATTGCATACAGTCGTTTTTGCATCAGAATTTAGGATCATCCTACAGACCATAATTAGCTCCTAATCTGAAGCCTAAAGTCCATCCATCCTAATTTGCATAAATTAATATATTGTTATGTAAATATGTCTAGGTACATTAAAGTAGATTACTCCATGTATTAGCCAACTCAAAATGTCATAATGCTTTTTAGGTCAAAATGCATTTAACAAGTCAAAATGCAATTTAGGTGACCAAACCTTTTGGAAAAACTCGTCAGTGAGTGGGTTAGGCAGGGAAGTATAAGTTCCCGGGTGAGAGATCGTACAGACAGAAATTGCTAGAAAATACTAACCTGCTTTTCAAGTGCAACCCTGTATTTTAAATTAGCTGGTAATGATACTTGATACGAACCAAGATTTCCCACTACATGCACCAAGCCTTGAAGAACATCATGAAAGGACGTACCATAATCTGCTTCAAATATTTTATAAAAAATACACACTTTAGTACATGCAGCAGAGCAATCAATTGTACCTGGAAGGAGAGAGTATTATATTATGCCTGTACTACATTTACTTAATCTCAGAATAATAATCCATAGAACTTCTTACTGAAACCTACCCTGACAAAATAGAAACTTGTTAAGGTAGGATCAGCTCAAAGTACGCATCTTGAAGATTGATTAAGATCGCAGAGTTTGATAAAGAAAATGAGCCCGAAACGGGAAAAAAAACAAAAATCAAAAATCAAATTACGCATGCTGCATGTAAGCATAGTTCACTCTGCTAGAAAGCTTGAAACTGAAACATGTGATTGTTCCCTTTAAAAAACCAGAAACTGCACAATACTTTTAGTTCAAAACTGAAATGAACAAGTTAACTGAATAGTATTCACCATTTACTGTGATTGGGACAGCCAGAGCAGCAGCAGCTTGTATCCTGATCTTAAAATTTGCAGAATCACGCAGAAGAAGTAAAAGTATACTGAAAACAGCTGGTGCCCTGCACAAAAAATGTCATAGCCAGGTATTGAACAGGGTCTTTTATCAGTATTGGTACCACTGCATGTACAAGAAGTAAAGATAGGTTCCACCAACGTTTCACAAATAATCTAAAAAGGTCATCCATTCATGACATGCTAGAGTTCCTTTTATTGCGGAGTGGCTGTTGACTTGGGCAAATAACCAATCAAGATAGAGATAATTAGGAAACAGCCTGTAAATAAATGCCCTAAACATTAGAGAGAACCCATCTTGGCTTATGCTGCAGTAAAACTACTATATAAGAAGAGAAACTTCAAACAAGCGCACATATTAACCATAACAGGTCATCTTTCTAAGCATGCCAACCTCAAAAAGGTAAAACAGATTGCACAAGAAATTACCACTCCTTGTCATGCAATTGCAAGGTTTTATTGAGAAACAAATTGCTCAACGCATGGCAAACATTCCATTGGACCTGTGAAAAGAGCCATCTTGTCATATCAGTATTAATCAAACTGGATGGATCCAATATAGCAGTATAGTACACATTAAAGTGCAGCTGAATCTTGTTGAAAAATCATAACCAGGCTAGTTAATTCAAAAAAAGTAACTAATTCACAAATAAGTGTGCTCCCATTTCTGTAATATAAGACAGGGGCATTTCGGACAAGTAGCCCAAAAATGGAAACAAAGCATTGGGTAGGACAGCTCAATTAGGAAAATGTGCAATTTGATCCAGGATAGAGGGAGTATATGCAATGTCTTTTTAAAAACTAGAGGTAAAAATTGGTGAACATGAAGTGAAAATGCTCTAGTTTTCCATTCCCATATGTGGCTGGACGATGGACTAACAGCCGATTAGCACAATATGATTCATCTTGCTCAAACATATCATGACCAATTGACAGCTGGTTGAAAAATAATATTTTTTATTCAAGTAAAAAACATGATGGCCTAGCTTCTGAAAGTTATAAATGTTCGAATTTATAACATTAGAAAACGGGTAAGTTGATAAAGATCTTACACTGTAGTTTTCAAATGGGGAAGAACGAGTGGAGAAGGCATACCCTCTATATTTTTGAGAATGAAGTACTGCTAAAATTGGGGGAAAATACTAATGCTTGAATGATTGTCTTAGCTTCTTCTTGGTCTTACTTTCCTTTATTTCATTTTTGGCATGAGGTTAGAATTGAAAACCTAAACACAATATTTCTATAGAATTCACTTCCATTTTCTCCTACTTATCCCCCACCCACCTAGATCAAACTCTATTTTATTCACTTCTTGCACTTCGTACAAAATCAATGTAGGGAAATCACTCATGAACAAGGTAGTATTACCTATAAACTATACTAAGGCCCTGTTCTCCCGAACTTATCTGCACTCAAGTTCAGTTCAATTGAGTTCAGCGGAAAATTGATTTGATTAAATTTAGCTTAATTTAGTCCTATTATTAATACACTTATTTTTAGTTCAGTTCAGCATAAATGAGCTCCAGAGAACAGGGCCTAAGACCAGCAGCATACAATTCAGAATGTTTTCCATAATTTAACATGAGCTTGAAATGAGATTAGCATAAATGAGAATTTTGAGACGGGCGTGAGTCGCGTGACACATATTAGTTTGGATAAAGTGAGGTGTTATTGTGTTAAAACCAGATTAGGAGTAGCCCAAGAAAAGGGAAAAATGATATACGCAAAGTATGATGGCTTGGACATACAAATAGGAGACTCCTATATAGTAGATGCCATAGTAAGACATCTAGAAAGAGAATCTCTATAACAAATTTAATGGGGAAGAGAAAAACATAGAAAGACTTGGAAAGAAAGATAAATGGTACAATGTATCTAGATGAATCACGATAGAGAGACATGATCCAAATAACTAACTCCCCATCTTTATCGAATATCTTATGATCTTCAACATACTTGTTAAAGAAAATATTAGATTCAACGTTTAAAAAAATACAACTTTAAGAAGTCTTGAGTTGAGCTGTCTGGAAGTACCTTTACATTGCCGGTTGTAATGCAAGAAACAAATGCCTGCACCATTTTCCCCAACCAATCGGAGGCCTTCGGAGTGGATGGATGGAATGATTTTGAGTTTCCGCCAAAGTTCTGTGGCTTAGCTAAAGATCTATTGCTGCTATTGATTGGAGGAAAGAAAATAGCATCCACTGCCTCATCACAATTGCCCGAGAGACCAGGAATTGGGACAAATCTACACAAATTTCCCAAAGCTCTCACAGCGTTTGCCTTGATCTGACAGCGCAATATTGATATAAGAGCCACACACAAGCAACGTTAATGGTTTTTAGGAAACAGAGATTATTAGGAGATATCCAGGACTAAACACCCTCATCCAACAAGAAGTTGCAGAATTGCAGGCTGGGATTCAAAAATAGAAAGTGATGCCTTACAATTCAGTTAATACACGTGCAATAAAAATTTCACCATTCTGTTCAAGGAAAGCATAAATAGTCCTTTCACAAGCTTGACAAAGAAAAAAGTTCAGAAAAGGAGGAATGGAAGCAAGTATACAAATTCTTCCAGAACCAGTTGTGGATATCAATGCTAGATATTCAGACATGAAGAGGAAACAATTGATCAGAATTTAAACAGGAAAAACTAAAGATTCTAGTCCAATTACAATGCCACACGCACTAGCATCGAATAATTGTACAATGAGTTCCAATAGTGAAACAAAAACAAATAAATGTAATCAATAGTGACTTACTAGGGAAACGCCATCACTCAACAAGAGCTAAGTGATTAACTGGATCCTTCAAACAAAACCACAACAGAGACTATAGAGAAGCCTTTTTTCAAGCAGATTTTAAAAAAAAAGTCTTCAACCATGAAGTTTAATACAGATCTAAGGGTATCTACAGTAGAAGGGCACTTAAGCACTTAAGAAGTGCTTTCTAATTGTCACGTCATCAATTTTTTTAGATTTTTTATTAAAGAACCAGCTACCAACAATGAACAAATTAGTAATAGCCTCTTAGTACTTTGAGTAAAAAGAGGAGACAATCTATGACAAATGACATTCTTAGTACTTTGAGTAAAAAGAGGTACCAACTCCTTTAAAAGTTGCTAATAAGGACCGGTCAATATTTGTGAGTTGCAATTAAGGAGTGCTCTTTAATAAGAAAAGTGTACTAAAGAGCAACCATTGCGGGTGTTCTATATGTCATGTCAAGCCACATAATCACCTCCTAATCTGGCCATAATTAGCTCCGAATCTGAAGTCTTATGTCCAGCCTTTCTGAAGCCATGAGTCCAGGCATTCTATTGTACACTAATTTGTGTACTGGTATGTATACATGTTACTCCGTCCCGCTAAGTATGGCTTAACTCTTTTTTTTTTAAATTATTCAAGGATGTTTTTAAATTGTTAATATCATAATTTACTCATAACAAAATAATTATATAAATATATATTCTAAAATATGTGTAGCAATATTCACATTATCAACAAACGTTTACAATCTTAACAACAGCTTTATTGATGTATAGAGACATAAGACATACTTAAGGGGGACAGTGAGAGTAGATTGCTCCATATAATTAGCTTAGAATTAGGCATCAATTATTAAGAGGTTCTTTGTATACTCCAGGCTTTTTTACCTATATAATGGAAAGACTTCTTACAAGATAAGGCATTAGACCATATTTATCATGGTATCAGAGCCATTTTGAAGCAAATTTCAGCCATAGTTTGTTCCATTCTTAGCCACAGCATCATAACCTTATCCAACATAATGTGTTCCTCTCTAAGCACATCCTCAGAGGTTTTTCAGTCATAGCCATAGAAAAATCTAATCATGTGCTTATCAAGTTTTCCAGAAAAAATTATACTCAAGGGAGTTTGAGGTAGGAGACCTTTATGAAGAGTAGGCGCTATGGGGACACATAGATGGCACCTCAAAAGGTACTGAGTCTACGACGTTGACTTGAACTGCCAAAGACAATCAAATCATGTATTGGATTGTTAGTTCAATCGAACCATATTGTATCCTTTCATTCAGTCCACACAAGCCTGCACAGGCTATATGGAATTTTCTCAAGCAAGTCTACAATCAGGATAACAATACTAGGAAATACTTGAGTTATATATTGCCAACCACACTCAAGGAGATCTATCGGTCCAAGCTACTATTCCTGTTTTTCGACTTTGTGGACTGATTATTCAGATCTTTCTTAGCCAAGATCTCGGGAGCGAGACTATCGGTTGTACAAGAAATTGACAAAACACGAAACAGGAGCAATTTCTAATGAAATTCAGACCTGAATTTAACCTATTCATCTCTAGCAAATAAAGTGTCTGTTCCAACAGTGGAGGTTTGTTTTGGAGAAGCATTGAGGTGAAGAGCAACGCCTTAATACACAGAACAATATGGAACTTGTTCGTGCTGCTCATACTATTTATGTGGCTATGTTGTCAAGAGCCGTGACATGAGTACAGCTCCATACTACTATGGCAAGAAATATTCTCATATTGCTCCTCATTGTCCACAAAATCTTTGCAATTATTACAAGAAATCCAGACATATCATTAAGGATTGTCCAACTCGTCGATTGTGTTCCAAAAAAAAAAACCATACTACTGTTGCTCATGTTGCTCCCAGTACTTCAGCTTCCCCTCTCATCCGCAAAAATGATTGTGAGTGCATTTCAGCTCTGGGACCTCAAGTAATCCTTCTCTATTTACGTCATGGATTTTGGACTCAGGAGCCTCCAACCATATGACAAATTCTGCCAATGACTTACATAATGTCAGAAAGTATGACGACTCTTCTCATATTCAAAATCAACCAATTACATCCATTGATGATGTATCTTCTCACTTTTAAAGTATTCTTGTATGTCCTAATCTTTCCACAAAATTGATTATTTCTCACCTTGGTTAAAGATGCAATCTTCAGCTGTTGTTAAATCTCTCTCTACAGACTCGGGTGAGAATAAATGGAAACTGAAATTCAGTCATATCTTCATCCTAGAAGGATTTTACATCAACATTCTTGTCCAATTACCCCACAACAAAATGGCATTGCAAAATCATCTAGATGTGGTTATAACATTGCTCACTGAATCCTATGTACCTCCTATAATTTGGGATGAAGACCTCACTTCCGCCACATTCCTAATAAATATACTTCCTTTAAAATTGTTAGATTTACACTCTCCATATTTTAAAATGGTTCTCATCCTACCAACAAAGATCTTTCATGTTTTTGGGTGGTATGTTTTATGCATCTTCCTTTGCGAGGTAGACACGAGATGTCTTAGGGTTGGTCCAATTCACATAGGATCTCTATGTTATGATCCAAAATCTCAGAGTTCGCATATCTATACATGTTACTTCTAAAAAATAAATCAATCAATCAATGATTTTTTCCTTTATCTTCATCATCTGAACCTTCCTTACTGATGACGTTCTCCTCCTAGGTTCAAACCAGGTATAGTGTATCAGTGAAGACCCTGTAAGCTGCCCCCTTTAAAGGCTCATTTGACATCTACTCCTACTCACTCATCTTCCAGAGTTAGCATCCTCCTTATCGGACTCCTTATCGTTATGGTTGTCCGATAAGTTTGGCAAGGAATTTCACTGCTCTTTCTACTATTTCAGGTTCTATTCCTATTCATAATGGCTATTCGCAGGCAGTAAATGAAAGGTGTGGGCAAAAGGCTATGCAAGAAGAATCTGATCACTTGGGATATAGTGGATGTCCTCCTGGAGTAAAACCACTTGGCTACAAATGGGTTTATTCCATTAAAGTCAATCTGATGGGAATTTGGAAAGCTACAAACCTCGCTTTGTTGCTCTTGGTAATTATCAAGAATATGGGGTTAATCATGAAGAGGCCTTTTGCTCTTGTTGCCAATGACTATGATACGTGCTGTTTTGGCTATTGTTGCAACACAACATTGGTATTTGCTTCAAATGGAGATCTCGAGAAGGTTGTAAATGGGTGTGTTTGGCAGAGCTGTGATAATAAGCAAATCCGACTTATTTTGAAAGGAGGGGGACCAGCTTTTGCTTTTTCCCCAAAAATAGTTTCTACTTCTTAAATAACCACTTATTAGCAGTTTACCAAATACTAAAAGGCTGCTTACCATATAAGCAAAACACTTATAAGCCATGCCAAACACACCCAATATGCACCCACCTGCTCCGCTCTTTTAATTATGTTGTGTGTAAATTGCGCTGCTTTTTATATGATCTTAAGCAAGTTTCTCGAGCATGGTATGAGAAATTCACTCCCACCCTTCGCAAGCTTAAGTTTGTAAAAAGCAAGTGTGATCCATCTATGTTTCTTCACATAACAGAGATTGATATTGTACTTCTCTTGGTCTATATTGATGACTAGTGGTAGTGATTCATATTTGATTAATCAGCTCAAGCAGCCTATACAAGCTTCTTTTAACATGAAAGATTTGGGGTACCTTACCTATTTTCTTAGGTTTCAAATAATTGCCAGTTCTCATGGCATTTTTTGCCCCAAGCTAAATATGCCCAAGATTTGATTTCTAAAGCTAGATTATAAGACTCTATGCCTGTTCCTACTCCCATGGAGGTTAATTTCAAGTTGTGCAAAGAAGAGGGAGATCTTTTTCATGATCCAGTTGTCTATCGCAATTTTTTCGGGGGTTTGGTTTATCTTACATCTATAAGGCCTGATATTTCCTATGTTGTCCAACAAGTCCGTCAGTTCATGGCTTCTCCGAGACACATGCAAATGGATGTTGTCCAGAGAATTATTAGTTATCTTAAGATGCTGGATCTGCGTGGCCTACACTACCCTTCTTATAATTCAATTAATCTTGCAACCTACAGTGATAGCACATTATGCTGGTTGTCATGACACTTGATGCTCCATTATAGACTGGTGTGTTTCACAAAAATTCACTTATTGCTTGCAGAAGCAAGAAACAAGATCGTGTTTCTATGTCCTCTACTAATAAGTCTAAATACATAAGCTGGTCCTACACCTCTCCATGCAGAAAATACAAGTAGGATACACATCAAGGCTAATCCTACTTTCCATGAACGCACTAAGCATATAAGTTCCTTCAAATCTAATTTCATTTCGAAACCCCATGTGCATACTCATCTTCAAGTGGCTAATCTTTTTACTAAGACCTTGATGCAGTAATGTCATAATTTCTGACAGACAAATTGATGCTCGTGGTGAAGCCGCATCAATTTGAGGGGGAGTGTCGAGCCATATCCCCTCCTAATCTGGCCATAATTAGCTCCTAATCTAGTATGTAAATATGTATATTGGTACATAAATGTCTAGGTATATTAGAGTATATTACTCAACGAAATTAGCTTAGAATTTGACAATAAATCTGCAGAGTTTATTTGTATATCCTAGGCCATTCAGACCATCTTTGTTACTAAACTCTCTAACTAGTTAGGTAGAAGAAAACCATGTTTTGCATATGTCAATGTCAAAATAAGGCTTCAATAGTTGCTCAATACTCCCTATATTTTCCTATAAGAGGCCAATTTGCTACAACAAATAGTTATCAAATGAGTCTGTTACAAGTTTCAAAGTAAACTACAATAAATTAACCGTCATATCTCACATGCCAATCCAGAATAATGCTGATTGTTTCAGTGTCACCCTTATCTATTCTCAAATATACGAGTAACTACTACAACTTTTCGTATCCAACAATTTTGATTGGTCTAATCTGCTTTTTTTTCACTTTCTCAATAAGTGTCTCAAAATGGCAGGGAGTGTGTTCAGTGCTTGTCACAGGCTATAAATACTTAACCACCTCAAATTCATAATTCAACTCAATCCTATAGACCTGCTGGGTAACAAGCGCACCATCATTTATTTGAAACAATAAAACAAAAATGAGGGTGAGTATATATGCTAGAGTGGAGTTGGCAAGCAAGGAAATAGAGAAATAGGTTAAAGTGGTGAGATAGGAAAAGTACAGACAGAAAAGTGTAGGTTGGTTGACAATTAAAAGATTTTTTTTCCCACCAAAATAAGTGAGAGTGATCATCAAAGCCACGCAATGTAGAACTAGTGTTCAGTTCAAGTTATCAACAACTGAATCAATAAAGCCAAACTGATGAGAAGGGTTCAGAATAGGCCTCTACTACATGCATAAGTACAAGGCGTATAAATGCTGAACATTTTTACCTTGTCGTTGTCTTTTGATAGACGCAAAGCACTGTCAATCAGCACCAAAATCAATCCTTGGCTCCCCTTTGACTCTAAACCCCATCAAGGAAGATAAATTAGGAATGGAGATTTGAAAACCAACAATGTAAAGACATCTCATTTCATCGAACTCACTCACCAACAAAACCACTATCGAAAATGGGCACATCAATACAATACCGGAGAGAATCACATATATTTGCTAAAGCCCATGACGCTGTGATGCGCACCTGAAAAAAACATACGGAGTATATAAACACATATGTACACATTCTTACAAAAATCAATTGCTGAATAGCGCCTAAACTATTGGAATTCAGCTTTCTTATATAGAAGTTAAAGAGCATACCGAGACCAGTGAGTCATTAGAGCTATGGACAGCAGCATAGATAAGGTTGTTAACTGCCTCTCCTCTGTGCATTCAGATGTGTCATACATTCCTACATTCATTTATCTTTTTACTAAACTTATGTGCATCAGAAATCTCATTACCTGTGGATTACTGATGGAAAACATGCAATAACACCAATGGCACGACAAGCTGCCGATCTAACTGAAGGAACCTCGTCAGTTAGAGCCGCATCAACCTAATGCAATAGAAACTCAGGGACAAAGAACTCTCACAGAGTAGTCAACCATCAAACTTAATCATGGAGGAGCTTACACAAGAACTAAGAATAAATTCCTGTTCAGCTCTGGTCAGTGAAATCAACACAGGAGAAGTCAATCCAGCAAAGCATGTCACAGATGCAGCCCTAACCTTCTCCCAGCAGAGCAGGAAAACAAAAGGTATCAGAGATATTAATATCAATATAATTATTGGACATATTAACCATCAACAATTAATGACAAAGCCCTGCAAATAAATAATATTAGAAATCATGGAACTATTGTCCAAACAAAATTCTTAATCAGCATAATAATCTCCAGGGGACTTCCATAAATTAGTACGAATAATTAAAAAATACGTGTTCCAGCAACAAGCATCCAACTCCACGAAATACGGCTGAAAGTTGACTCGAAATCAGAGAAAATGAAGACATGATCTACTACATGAAAATTGTGTTTTATAGTGGAATGTAGTAATAATCATGCTACCATGTAGACACATTAGTGTGCATAAAACTTGAATGCATATTAGTTTAAATTCTCTGTTAAGAAAAGTAGATGTCATTTTGGAGAGGCAGCTAGATTGCAAGATAATGCTGGAAAGAGTAAGAATCGTTCATAACGGTGCACAGAATCACAAGAAGAAAATAGTAATTGTCCACTTAGTGATTAGATCAAATACTGGTACCAAGAAGAAACTACAATATTAGCAACCAGTCAAAACTAGAGCAATGAAAGGAAGTTTTAAGGAGATATCAGAAGTAATAATTGGTTCATGAAAAAGGACGATGACAGCAACATTATATCATGCTATGAGGCCCACAAAGACCATTCCATAAGTTATAGATTTTTTAAAAAGCCAACCATGCCAGAAGAATGCCGAAGACAAAGACGCATGTGCTTATTGATCGCTTCTGACCATTGCTCACGCCCTAGCAGGCATACATCTACTCCATCCCCTGGTGCAGCATGGCTTTGTATTCCATCTAATGGAGCAGATGAAATTGTTTTCGTCCTAATATGATCATACATAAAGGGACACTCGAGAAGTCTATCATCAGAGAGATCCTCAGTTCCTCTAAACCCAGATATTGCACGTAAGCATTCATCCAAAACCTAAAAGAAAAGAAAGAAAAAGTTGTATCAAAGGTCTCTAACATACTACAGCGCCACACCATAAATGGAATCACCAATTAAGAACACATGCCCTGCGACCATCAGAGACACCACAATATGAATGGATTAAAGCTCAAGATCTTGATAGCTCTCCCAACTAATGTGCGTTCATATACACTTTTGAGGAGATACAAAAAGAAAACATAAGAGTTAACTGGTGAACGCTATAATCTAAATACAGAGGAAATTGGTCTAGTTTCCTTCAGATAAACCTCAAGACAATTCACACATCTGAAAATAAATTTGGTGCTATTAAGGGCTTTGGTCCTGTGGCAAAGCACTATACATGGTTAATTATTTATCTAGGAAATGAGGAATATATGCAGAAACTCTTGTACAATTAGAATAAGATAGAGAGTAATTCAGAATTCTTCTATCATGAAGCTTCGAACGACAAAGGGTCTAGCAGGAAATGTATTCACAATTGTACGAGGAAATATTTGCGCTGAACAAGAAATGTAGCTTTCAAAAGAAGCAGAATAAACAATAGAATTATCTCCCATAAGATTAACTATCAAAGGACAAAAGATACTACAGTACATCATGATTGACAGCATATAAATAGACAAAAGATGCTACAGTACATGATTGACAACATATAAATGCAGTCTTAACATTTTGAGCCACAAGGATAACTCTCAAGACCAATTTTGCCTAAAAAAATTTAAAATGTTGACACCTACAGGAGCCATAAGAGTGGCCATCTCTCAAGAAACAACCATGTTCACCAATTAGTTCTCAACGTGAAAAAAACTTCAGTTAGACGAGTAAGTATCTACAGGAAGTAAAACAAAGAAATAAAAGCAGAGAGCAGATCTTAAATATCAATATACAACATTAGTGAGACCAGCAGTTCCCTAGATGTAACATTATAGTAAAGAGCCTTAAGCTTAAAGTACCACTTCGAACAGTCATGAAAGATATGAACAGCTCAAAATCATCTTTTTCTCATTCACTTAGTTTATCTTTTACAAAAGGTTCAGCAGCTTCACATCTGGATATCACAGGTTATAACAAGAGAAGCTTTATCATCAATGTTATTTGATCTATCAAACTATGCATCTTCTAACTTAAGTATCCACGCCAATGAACCATTCACAGATTTCAGTAGGCAATTGCTATTTTTCACCCATGTGTGTGCCTTTACCAGAATCTTGACAATAAAGAGAGTTTCACATCAGTCAGAAATGAGAACTATCGCTATCCACAGAATCTGACTATTACCTACTAAGCCCTAGCTTCTTGCTTGGGTTTTAGAAAGCACAAAGAGCAATGAAGCGCTAACGGTAAATATTACCGAAGGGCGAAGTGCTGAGCGCACGCAAAACATGAACTGGGGTTATTTCATTAAAGACACAACATAGAACTTAGAATAAGATAACAAAATCATAAAAGGCAAATAAAGCTTTCAACACAATACCAAATTCAAAGCTTTTATGGTAGTAAGAAGAATTGAACGACTAAGATCGAAAGATTCTTGAATTATTATGAAATCATTTAAAACTCTAAACTCTAGTCATCAGAAAAAATCATCATCTCCACCAAAAGTATCCCCATACACCTCATATCCATCTCTAAACTCTGTTTTGTTAATATTTCTGAATTAGTTAACCCTAAAAGCTACTCCATATCAGCCCAAAATATTTAATTTTAAAAAAGGAAACAAAATGTAGAAGCCCATTTCAGCCCAAAAGTACGCTTTTGCCCAAAAGCGCACTTTGCGCTTCGGAAAAAGAGCTAAAAAGTGCACGCTTTCCGTCCTGCTCAGCGCTTCGTGATACAAAGCGCTCAACCTTGCCCTCAGCACTTTAAGCGTGCTTTTTAGCGCTTAAGCGCGCTTTCTAAAACGCAGCTTCTTTCTCAAAACGTACATAGTTTCTGTCCTGCAACTCTTATCATCTCAATAGCCTAGTCTTTAGAAGGGAAAAAATGAATTGCTTAATTTATTTCTGAAAAGAACATCTACTCTAACAAAAAGGACAAAAGAGCAATGAGAGACTTAATATATGTCATTAATATTGCAATAATTTAAATTACTGTTTTAAGCAATTGCTAGTCTAAGTCCATCAAGACATAGCTCAGTTTGAGCATGAGATTTTAAATTTACGCAGAGCCTTCAAAGACAAGACAGCCCTCATCATTAATTATCAACACAAAAAGAATATACCTACAGAAACTGAGCTTTCATTCCACTGTGTGGTCAGCTCAATACAAAATACCTACCACCCCAGAAAATTAAGATTGAATACAACTGCATGCAAATGTTATAAACAAAAGAGAATGAACAGGAAAAGGGACCATGAAAGCAAAAAATATCACCTTGATGGCAGAAGTAATCACTTTCTCCCAGCTGGGGCCACCAGAATATCCAGCAATATTCTTCCCTAATCTTGCTGGAACATCACCAGTAGGCCTCAGAAAACCAAGGACATTAGAAGACACTTGTTTCCAGCATGAGAACATTGTACTTGGATAATTGTGTGCCAAAGTTCTGAGGGCCTGCAAATAACTATACAGAAAATCAAACATCTATTTGAATACCAGCATGTAATGCATTCTTATTCGCATATCTTAACTAGTAGAGCCTTGAAGTACTAGAGGATTTAGCAAATTAGGAAATATTAACAAACTAGTTCTTTATAAACAGTCATTTCTTAGTGTTACGCGCCATGTCTCTCCTGCCTAAGAGAAGAAAGAATTTTAAAAATGCAATTTTCAGAAGTATCGTGATCTAAATCAAGAATGTGGAGGAGTGAGCAAAAGAGGAAAGGGGGATAGATAAAAGAAAAACACATACACGGAGCACAAATTTAATAAGTACAGCAAATGCCCGAAAATCTGGATACAAAAGCCTTAAAGGTTTGCAGTAAAATGCATAGTACACAAGTAGTAATCACAAATCATACAATTCACCATTCCATTCTAAGTTAAAACTGTTAAATTCATTAAGATCCAGCCATATACCATTCCATCCCCATCATTTTTGGCAAAATATAAGGTGGTGTGAGAACACGCCCTACTAAGAGAACGCATTAGAGATAGCAAGGGTAGCCATATACATAGCACTTAATTAAGTCATGATGATAGTTTTTTCTAAATAATCCACCCAACTAATTAAGCATTTATCTTATTTCTCTAATATTTTCTTATTTGCATGGCACCTTCTCATCCTTTCATATTCCCTATTTTCCCTCAAGATCCATTTTTCATGACGAGGCCCACCACCCAAAGATGCTTCCAGTTCCAACACCAATGGACCTGCCTCGCTTAAATGATTTTTTTATATAAATGAAAACATATATCTCAACCTAACACGATGGTGATACATAAAGGAAGCATCCTCATATCCACTAACCCCAGTGTGCAAGTGCTCTATTTTCCAATGCACAGGAGCTAGACAGCCCATAAAAGACAAGGAGCACAAACCGAAGACTCTAGTAAGCTCAGAGAGTAATTTCTAACAGGAAGACCTCCCAATTCAGTTTGGACTCAAGTATACGTGGAAATTGAAATCCTCAAGGAATGATAGTGGCAGGCAGCCAACCAAAGCAACTTAACTGTTTAAGCATTAATTATAAACATCATTTCTGACACCCTAATGCAAAATTACCAAATCATGACAAATATTACCTGCTGTGATTCGAAGCATATCAATGGGCAGATTAAAGGTTCTGAGCATCGGAATAGCATTGATAATATTCCAGATTCCTTTCTTAGCTCAAAAGAACCTAATTATCCATCAAAGCAAATTTATGGTATCATAGGGCAAGTTAAAAACATCATATATAGGTCGAGGGCAAGTAAGATTAATCCTTGAGTTTATAACTAATGAACAATGAAATTTATGGAAATTACCCAGGAACACTTTGACTCAGCCAGCCATTTGAATTTCTAACAATAACTATTTTGAAAATCTACATGAAATATACAAAACAGCACCCCACCATTTTGTGAATGCTTATGACATAACAAAAAGCTATATAATTAATTTTACTGTTTTTATATACCCATTTTTGGATCTTGTGTCAAAGATATACTCGATAGGAAACTAGATGCAGAGCAATGGAATTTCACAATACAACCAACTGTACATAAACAATAAGATACATAATAAGCCCTCGAGTTAACAATAAGTGACGGCTAAGAGTATTCACACTAATTAAGGAATTGTTAAAACTGATTCAATTAGTGTATTTTAGGTTAAACTATACTTGCGTGTAAGTAGAAGATGAGTTGATTGGTCAGTAGAAGGTAAAAAAATATCGGGTGCTTTGGAAGAATCACCGTGTCTCGTGAGTTTAGTAGAAGTCTCAAAAGAATTTAGGGAGTAAAACAACTTACTTAAAGGTCACTCATTTTGGATGGTTTGAGATTTCCTTCAATGTCAATTATCGTGAACAAAAGAAAGTACTAAGTACTAAATACCGGCTTCCTAGGCATATGCAAAATAATACTCTACTGTCACTAGCAACAAAACCTTACTGCTAAAAAAACAAGCCGACCTGTAGCTACCTCCTCCAAAAGCATAGCTTTGACTTGGTCTGAGGGAGGCGAGGCAGACAAAGCTACTGTCAAACAACCAATAGCAGCAGCCTAAAAATGAAAAGAAGAAAAAGTAAGTAAGAGGCACCTTAATAAGTTGTATGTTGGAGAAATAAGAGTCATCATGTGCAATGGCAGATCTAGGGTGGGGTCCTTTAATGCTTAATAGTTTTAAATTTATATTTTTTAAATGTAATTATACATGTGTTTTCGATATTTATATGTAAATTTTTAGCAACTACATGAAAGAAGTTTATTGGTTCTACAGATTTTCACTTTACCCATTTCAATCAACATTATAAATTTTCGACTTGATACTTGATAGTAATAATTTTAAAAAAAAATCTCTCTATCTTCTATTGCAAGTACTAAACGATTTTTTTATGTTTATAAGAATAAAAATTGGCAGGTTATCCTTCTATTCATTCATCATCATAAAACAAAATACTCACGTAATTACATTCTTTAATAGTCCATTTGCACAAGCCATGTTTTAATCACATTTTTTTCAGGATAGAATGCAAGAAAATTACTGATAGGAGAATCTAAATATACATTATATAATGCTTAATAATGTACTAATCACGTGCAATAGAATGAAATATTCCTAGTTCAATCCATGATTGTCTTGTTGCATTCATTAGTAAAGTATATCTTATTGTGTTTTTCAAGAGAGAGTTATCAAATGGTATTAAAATATGTGATTTTTAAAAGAAATATTATACAATTATATTATTTATATTGAGATTAAAGCTTCATCTATATATTTTAACCTATATTTTTATTTTCTAATATACTATTAACTATTATTAATTTGACCCCACTAAGTCTATTTTCTAAATCCGCCACTGATTGTGTTGCACGGAGGGAGTAGCAAAGTGTCTTAAAGATGGTTCATGCAGATGAGCTTCTAATGTTCTCTGGTAACATTTGCAGTTTAAAAACCTTTAGCCCATACACAAACCAGTAGGACTTGTATCTCAATGCAACAAGTTTAAATCACATCAAAGTTTTGACCTTACATTTGCCAATTAATAGGTGACTAGAAACATAGATGTCAAAATGAGACCCATGAAAATTTATAGACAATGGTTATCCAGTTTGCAACACTCTCAGTTCAGCATGAGGAAGCAGGGACCAATATACTTATCAAGACACTTACCAGAATACTTGTCTGATCACTCCATACGGAGAGCATATATTCAATTTTTACATGGATACAAGATATGACAGTTGGCAACAACTTCGCTGGCATTCTTGAATAACTGTCCAATCATAACAAAGTCACAAATATTCATTAAATGGCATCTTACCTGCAGAGTAATTGTTAAACATAATATGAAATCAACAAGAAAAAATTGAGTAAATAGCTTCTTTGCCACTGTTTTTTTTTCAGAATAGTAGTTCTAAAAAGTAACAGAAAAACAGTTGGGAAACAAAAGTGAACTAGTAATTCAAACATGTTTTAGATAATCCAAGAATCGAATGGAGTGAAGGAATCTTACGGAGTGGATGATATCAATGATGCCAGCACTTTGAATGAAGCAGTGAGAACTCCCCTATGTAATTCATGTTCGATCAAGTAAAGAGTACCTATTCATGCCCATTGTAACATGTAAATTAATGGTAGGTTTATGTTATATACTTACAAAGGCATAGAACATATGCAACAAATGAATCTTTGTTGTTCAGTGCTGTAAAGCAAATCTGGAGAGTAAAAAAAAAAAAACACAATTGTGCTTGTTGGTTGTTGGCGGCTGCATGGTTGACCAACTAATTTACTGGTTATCCGCGTTAGTTATATGACGCTAAAAAATGTGCTTCCCAAAATTAGCTGTTAGCTTTAGTGGTCTTACACAAAATTATGTGTTGAGAATTTAAGATGATAAAACCAAACGACGTCCCAAAAAGCTAGTCTCACTAGCTTTTTTTCTTTTTTAGCGAAAAAGACAGCTTTTCTACCACACAAATAGCCATTTACCAGACACTGTTTCGGTTATTTGACCAAATCAAAAGGCCAAGAGGCGATGAACAAAGCCACAGAAAGGCCAATTACCACACTCCCAAAATATTACATATATTTGTGTGTGTGAGCATGTGAAGTACCTTAGTCGCTCACTAATTTCTATTTCATGCTAGCCATTAAACCTCTAGAAGCATAAACGACCTGCTAAGATGACTTTGCATGAGTTTCTTACCTCGAGTTTATGGTAAGCTTCATATTCAGGGTCCTCATCTTTATTTAATTTTTATTGTTTCAGGTTTTTCAACCTTTTATTCCTTCCAATTGACTGGCTATCCTTTATTCACCAAAAATGGCCCAAACGCCTCAGTGCAGACACTAACATTAGCAATTGTCCCCAAACTGTGACAAATAGCCTTCCTGTCATCCAAGCAGCCCACAGAAATCTCCAAACTACAGTTTCATGCTAGCTGCCCACATCGTTCTATAGGCCTACTGTTATCTAAGCTGTCCACATCATTCTTCCCCAAGTATCTTGTAATGTCTCTTACACTGTTCTACCATTATTTGGAAAGAGCTCTGGTTCTACATCATGCATTACCATGGATAATCCCAAATGACTAAAAAGTAAGGAAAGAGCTATTGGGTGCCTAGGCATGATTGCCAAAGTACTTGTTTGAAGTACATAAATTGGATAAAAAATTTGGTTGGAAGAAAGGAATCCAGAAGCCAGGAATATAGAACGGCAATGCATCTGCTCGAACCAGTTAGGGTTTACAAAGAGAAGAAAAGGAATTGGGGTTTGTTATTTGACAAAAGATCCCCCGAAAGAAGATGCTACTAGGTTGAAGTGGCTCGGGAAAGATGCCTCACTTGTTCCTACAGATTCGGAACTCTATTGACAATGAAGTAATTGGCTTGATCAATCATTGTGAATTAATAAAAGAGTTGATGGATTATTTGGAATGTATGAGGTTTGCAAGGCATTCTATCGTGCTGAAAAATAAGATCAGATTCTTGTGAAGTACTTCGTGTCTTTTAAGAAGACATAGGAAGAGCTTACTATGTTGCTGCCCTTCAGCGCTGATGTGAAAATTAACAGCAAGGAGAGCAAATGGCTATTATGAGTTTTCTAGCCGGACTCTCTCCAGAACTTGATTCTGCTAAAGCACAAGTTCTATTAAGGGCTGATATTTCCTCTCTTCAAGATGTTTTCAGTCGAGTTCTTCGCACAGTGGTGCTTTAGTTGGTCGCAATCGTAGTTATGGATCAGGGAGGACCTCTGTTTATAGTGGACAGAGGTGGTGGAGCACATGGAGGTGAAACTAGACCAGCGAATTCCAGTAGCACTATTTGTAACTGTTGCCGAAAGTCGGGCCATACAAAGTTCGAGTCCAAAAAGTTGCAGTATAAAAATCAGCATAAACACTCCGCCAATGTTGCTACCACTCATGATACCTCAGAAAAGTCAGTTGTTATCACCGGAGATGAATATGCAAAACATGCCAATGTTCTACCTCTATTGTTGTGGTTGCTAACTCAGGTAAATCATCCAAATGGGCCATTGATTCTGGAGCCACGGATCATATGACAGGTAATCACGAACTTTTTTCTTCCTACCAATCATCTAATTCTAGCTCTTCAGTTACAGTAGCCAATGGATCATCATCTTCTGTTCGTGGTCGTGGCATTGTTACCCAACCCCCCCTTCTTTTCTTGTCATATGCTTTACACTTACCCAATATCTCCTTGAAATTGCTATTTCTCAGTCAAATAACTCACAAACTTAACTGTTATGCATTATTTTTCCCTGATCACTGCTTGTTTCATGATCTTATGACGAAGAAGATTATTGGTAAAGGACATGAGGTGGGAGGCCACTACATTCTTGATACATCTCCATCACACCACATTGCTTGCTCAAGTGTCACATCTCCATCACACCACATTGCTTGCTCAAGTGTCACATCTCCCTTTCAAGCTCACTGTAGGTTGGGTCATCCATCTCTTTCACAACTCCAGATTCTTTGTTTTCAGTATAAATCGTTGTCTTCCTTAGATTGCGAGTCATGTCAGTAAACCAAGCATCATCGTATTAGCTGAAGTCCTCGAGTAAATAAACATGCTAGTGCACCTTTTGAATTAGTCAATTCTGATGTTTGGGGTCTCTGTCCTGTTGTCTGAACCTGGATTCTGATATTTTGTTACATTTGAGGATGATCATTCTCATGTAACTTGGCTCTATTTAGTGAAAAGTCTCACATATGTTCTCAGCGTTTTCGCATTTTGCACTGAAGTTAAAACTCATTTTAATACTTCAGTTCGTACATCGTGTAGTGATAATGATGAAGAATACACTTCAAGTGCATTTCAAACTTTTCTAACTGAGATTTGAATTCTTCATGAAACTTCTTGTGTTGGTACTCCATCACAAAATGGCGTGGCAGAACGGAAAAATAGACATCTTCTTGAAACTGCTCAAGCTCTTTTGTTTCAATTGAATGTTTCTAAGTCATTTTGGGCCGACACAGTTTCTACAGCATGTTTTCTCATTAATCGTATGCCATCTTTTGTTCTTAATGGTGATATTCCCTACAAAGTTCTTTTTCTGAAGAAATCTTTGTTTCTTGTTGATGCTAAAATATTTGGAAGTGCATGTTTTGCTAGGGATTTTCTTCCACAACTCACTAAATTAAATCCTAAGTCGTTAAAATGTGTTTTTCTTTGCTATTCTCGATTGCAGAAAGGGTATCGATGCTATTGTCCTAAGCTTAACAAATATCTTCTCTGTTAATGTTACATTCTTGGAAGACGCCCCTTATTTTCCACCTTCATCCACTCATCCTAGTCCGGGGGGATGACGATCTATTAGTCTATTCGATCACAACCTCCACACCTACCTTAGAACCAGCTCCTATCCGTCCTCCTATTGTCCAAGTTTACTCTAGACACCAGCCTCTTGCATCATATCCTTCACCTGTCCCTTCGCATGCTACTTCGTCATATGATCCATCTCCAAGCAATGATCTTCCCATTGCATCACGCAAAGGAAAACGTCAATGCACCTATCCTATTTCTATCTTTGTTTCTTATGATCAATTATCATTCTCTTCTCATTCTTTTGTTGCTTCCATTAATTCTGTCTCTATTCCTAAAACTGTTCATGAAGCCATTTCTGATCCTGGTTGGCATGATGCTATGATCGGGAGATGAGTGCTCTAGATAACAATGGTATGTGGGAATTGGTTGATTTTCCTACAGGGAAACAGACTATAGGCTGCAAAGGGGTGTTTACCGTAAAGGTTAATCCATATGGGTCAGTTGCTCGGCTGAAAGCCCGTCTTGTTCCTAAGGGCTATGCTCAAAGTTATAGAGTTGATTATTCTGAGACTCTCTCCTGTTACCAAGTTAACATCGGTTAGATTGTTTATTTCCATGGCAGCAACTAATCAGTGGCCTTTGCACCAACTTGATATCAAAAACGCCTTCCTCCATGGTGATCTTCAAGAGGAAGTGTATATGGAGCAATCTCCAGGTTTTGTTGCTCAAGGGGAGGTAGGGCGAATTTGTCGTCTTCGAAAATTTTTGTTTGGTCTGAAACAACATCCTCGCGCTTGGTTTGGCAAGTTTAGTCAGGCATTGAGAGATTCAGTATGGTGAAAAGCAAATCTGACCATTAAGTATTTTATAGACGCTCAAAGGCTGGTATAATTATTTTGGTAGTGTGTGTGGATGATGTTATTACAGGAAATGATACGAAAGGAATTTCATCTCTGAAATATCTTCATAATCAGTTTCACACGAAAGATTTGGGGGTCTTAATATTTTAGACCCGGACCCGTATTTTAAAATCTAGACCCGGACCTGACGGGTCCATTTTTTTGGATTCATACCCGACCCAATGGGTCTAGGGCTCTGTTTGGCATATCTGTGTTTATAAGCAACGCTAGCTTATTTTGAAAGCAGGGGAGACCAGCTTCTGTTTTTCCCTCAAACAGAGTTTCTGCCTTCAAAATAAGCTGCTTTAAAGTACTTTACCAAACACTAAAAAGTATTTTGCTTATAAGAAAGCAGCTTATAAACTCAGCCAAACAGAGCCTAGACCCTGTGGGTCTGGGTCGGTCTTAGACCCATAATCATCCCTACACGGGAGGAAGCATAAGAGCCATTGTCTACATCAATAAAATTAAGGCTGGAGGTACACTAAATTGTGATAAGAATTCCTACAGAAAGTTATTTGAAACAGAAAATAGGGTGTATACTGTTTTTCTAACCTGAATGAAGCTGCATTAAGATCTGCCCAAGGGATATAGAAAGTGCTGTGAAGGATCCAAGCTTGGTGGAATCTTTAAATTCTGCAACCTTAAGGAAAATAGATGCAGGTGTGTCCAGCATTCCTGTAATAGCAGCAGCAGATGCAAGTCGTGCCTAGAATCAACATGTTTTGGTCATAAGTTTTCTAAAATATCAGCTACAGCAGCTGACCCCAATTAGCATGATAAAAGATTAGTTGTAGTAGTTGTGTCAGAAAAATCAGCTCATAAGAAATCAAGGATCACTTTCAATGATTAGCACACCTTGAGATAAGGATCACGTAGTAGGCAACTCATCAAATTCACTTCATACTTCCTGTAAATAAGTCACGTAAAAAACCTGTTAAGTATTATTTACCATGTTTGATGAGAGAGAGAGAGCATATATAGGGCAAATGACTGAGCACTGGTATTTCACCTTGGCTGTAAAGTATCACTAAGGGGTAAAAGCAGAGTCCACTGGGTGGTAAACACTTTTGGATCAGCCCTGCATAGATCCTTCAATCAAATTAAATATAGACTAGATCAGTGTATAAACAATGTAAATTGCCCAAAATTTTCTTAACACCATCTGAATAAAAATTGGCTGCAGATAAACATTCTCTTTTAACCGTGGATGGCTGGATGCTGTAAAAAAATCCTCTTACATGCAGAGATGCATCAACAAAATAAATCATATTTCCGTTAACTGTCCTTCCAATGTGAATGGGACATAACTTAAGATAAGCTGCAAAAGTCCATTTTAGATGAGTCAAGAGAAGGATTGAATGCTAAGCTTGACTTTTCTAGGAGAACTTAGAGTTCATTGTAAATGAAGTTCAATAAGCATGCAGAGTGCCACTATAGTATGCATGCAAGCAATAGGTTAAGTGTGAAAACTGCGCATGAATTAGGTGCCTCTACAAGTTCTAAATTTTTAGGACCAACACAATGGAGGCACCGTTAAAAGACTACACAGAATTTAGGAGATTAAACCAAATGAAAAAGTGTCATTCATACACTATAACAGAAAAGTGGCTCAGAAATAGGATGGAAAATTATGAAAATAACATCCACTAAATTAGCAATGTTTTATGCATGCTAGGCCACTAAAATACAAAGGACAAACTAAAAATGTGGACAGCAGGAATAAGAAGATTGAGATGGATGTGCAGACACACTAGCTAAGATATAATAAGTTAATGAACAAATTCAAGAGAAAAAACAGGTGATCCTAGGAAACAAGCAAATTAGATAAACATGAAGAAGATTGAGATGGATGTGCAGACACACTAGCTTAGATATAATAATAAATTAATGAACAAATTCAAGAGAAAAAACAGGTGATCCTAGGAGACAAGCAAATTAGAGAAACATGCTTGGTGGTGTGAATGCGTAAATAGGAGAATTTGACACATTTGTTAACATATACCACTTCCGTCCCAAAATAAGCACGGTTTCCATTTTGGTCCGCCCCTGCTTAATTTGCACACTTCCAATATTTCTTCTTTTAATGAATATTTTACCACTCAACATTCTCTCTTTTGATTCTCCTCAACCCATTTAATATTCTCTCTTGTTTAATGTCTTATATTATCTCCTCTACTTCTCCACAAATTTTCTCCTTTCTTAATCCTTGTGCCCGCATAAAGTAGGCACCGTATGTTATGCGGAGGGAGTAAAAGATAGTCAACTATTAACTTGAATTAAAAGGGACACTGGAAAAGGGGGGAGAACAATAAGGATTTGGAAGACATCATACATGTACATCTAAATGAGAGTGTTTACTTTAATAGAACATAATAGCGAGCTATGATCAAAATAGCCGACTCCTCACATCAGTGAAGGAATAGTAATTTTGGCATTGGTCCAAACAAGTACAAGAAACCACTAATAAGCGAAAAACAGCAACTGAATATAGACCATTGTGCAACTGTGTGACCAGATGAAGGGAGAGATGGAAAAAGAGTGGCACAATTTAAGATCGTAACTGTTATATACATTTGTCAAGCTTTGATTGCCTTGCATGATGTATTTCCAACTTCCAAAAGTTGAAATCAGTGAGGTTTTCAACAATATGAGAACTTCTCATCATAAAAAATCATAGTGTTTACTAATAGTTGAAGCGAGGGAAACCTTTATTGAGGTCTTTTGACACAAAAGTTCAATAGACAAGTACTTGGATTGGAGTTTACCAGATATGCTCTAATAAAGAATGTGTCTAAGTTGTCTAAATTATTCTCCCAAAAAGTTCTAGCACATCCCATAAATTTCAACTATCGTAATTTCCATATATCTTAAGATTATACTATTCTCAATCTCAAACTCTTTGCTCCTACCGTCGAGTGGCAGCGCAGTCCATCCTCATGTAGCATGGAAATACTCTAAAATTTAAAGAGAAACATGGATAATGGTCGTGAGTTAAATGAAGAGATCTCAGGTAAGCTTTGAGATTACAATAACCTATACAAACAGATCTAGTGACAAATAGATGTGTCCACATGAAGCATCCGGTGATTTAATTACTTTTTAATATGATGTAAAGATTGTCGAATATCGTCCACGAATCTTATATGAAAAATCACCAAGCCAGAACAAAATGGATCTCATCACAGCTGAAATATCCATATGTTAACTGATTTGAGATTTCAAATAAAAGAATTGGTTACCTCAAACTAGATTGAAAGACCAATTCAAGATTTGAAACTGGAAAATCACCAGTTCATCCCAGAAATTAGTTGAAGCCATTTGCTTTGAAACCATTAAACCATAACAAATACTTAAAATACAATATGGTTTCCCTCTAACTGGTTAATATAGATTTCCAAGATGTTTCCGGTTATGATTATCAACAGGCCCAGCTCCGGTTATGATGTTTCCAACATGTTTCCAAGATGTGTCCATGTTAAAAAATAGGTCAGTAAAAGAGAGTTCAAAAGTTTGTTTTGGGCCTTTGTCATTTACGGCCTCTTTAAATTTCGGTTATCTTCAATAGTTCAACTTCGAGTCTTCGAGTTCTCTTTGTTGAAAATAGAAACTTGTTAAATGAATAAAGAGGATAAAGGACAAGTGACAAGCAGCATAACAAGGACAAACCTGTATGCATACAATGGCAGCTAGCCTAGTTTTGTCAAAAAGAGTGGTGCTAAGATCTCGTACAGATCCCTCGGTATCACTGCAATCTGAATCAGAAAGTGTTTGGTAAGATGTAGATGACCCAAGTCCAGCAGAAGAAATAAATTCTGAATCTTTCATTGGCATATTCTTCAACTCTTTCCGCAAGTGTGGTGGTCTATAAGGGGCGGAGTTACTTGCGCTGGCCATATTTAGATGTTTGGATGCAGAACTAAGTTCCTCCCCTTGTACAGTCTCTGGTAGTATGGAACGTGCAATACCATAGTTTAAAAACATCCTCAGCACAGCTACAAATCCAGAAACCTGCTCAATTTCAGCCACAGAACAAGCCAAAAGTTAGGCAGTATACGTAACGTCCTGCTGTGCAAAACAACGTTAACTTTTTGAATAACAGTTGGGGCTTATCCTTACATGGGCTGAGAGAGACCCTTTAGGATCAGTAAGAACCAAGTGAAAGCAGTGGAGAATCGAGTAGTAAAACCTGTGTAGGACTGAAGTCAGAATCTGATTGATCAAGGATACAATGAAAATAGTTATTCTAGAGATGGAACATGATACTTGGCCATGACACTGTCGTCTCTTAGTGGACCCCTGGAAGCTAAGAGATCCATCACCTGTCTGAGAACCTAACTCGAGACAAGGAAAAGAGTTTCATATAGGTATTGATTGCATCTTATTAGATTGAGGAAGAATATAGAGAAGAGTTGCCAATGATTCCCACCTCGATTGTTGATTGCCAAACGTCAACCTGTAGTGAATGTCCAACCTTTGAGTACACTTCACCAATAATGGCAAAAGCAGTTTTATGGACATCCCATGCACGCTTATCTTTGGCCTCTGTCACACTGCTGCTTGAACAAGATGAGATGACTTGAAAGTAAGCAACAACAACATGCAGAAAATCTAGCAGTTGCTTGCAATCTGATAGCAAGCTTGTTTTCTGAAAAACCTCAGACATTAACCTGACAGGAAAGGAAAAGAGATGCAAGTGTCCATAATCAGTTTCTATCTATTTGACAACAAGAATATACAAGTTATGTCAAAAATATATAACCTGGAAGGAAGTAGGTTGTCAGAACTGAATCATAATAGCATAAAAGCATGCAAGGATGATATGTTAAGTGATATAAGAAGATGTAAACATGGCAGGCAGGATTACCTAACATAATCTAAACATTGTTTGATTGCTTCCACCACAGCAGCAATCCTAGAAGGCTCCCCACTTGATTTTGCTCTGTCAATGAAAATATCTAATGCTATCCTAAAGCAGCCAACTGGTAAAAGCACACTAGCTGGATCCATGACAAAAGCAACTCGAGGCATAGTGCTGTGTATCTGAATTGTTTTTTTAATTAAGAAAAAGGCAAAGAAATAGCTGATAATGAGAATTGAACAAACATCAGATAATCCTCTATATATACATGGTTAGAGCACCTGAAATGTAAATTTCCATACTAGCTTTGTCTTACGAACAGCAACCAGATGAGATGCGTTGCAGTTACAGCAGTGAAGCCACGACTCTCGTGCAGTTACACATTTTCATAACGTGAAAAAGAGGAGGAATAAAGTGCAGTTTACAACCTATATTTACTTGCATTGAATAGTTGTTTAGCCTTGGTGGATTTATGCCGTTGACTAGCCATAAGCTATGACTGACTCAGTAGGCTGCAGACATATACTATCTGATAGCATGGGATTCTTGCGTTTTGAAGATAACTCCAGTTTCTTCTTGAGAGCTTACAAGTATGCATAGATACAAGACTCCTAATGTGGAATGGAGGTAACTTACAAATCTAGAGAGGTGAATAAAGGAGTGAGTGACGTCGTCAAGATCGCTAGAATCAGATATGCTCAACGCCAATTCCAGGAGACGCACAATATCGGAAGCAAC
>JAULKM010000009.1:70107-81117 GCA_032355605.1 Rubia tinctorum
AAATTTATTTAGATTAAATGTTAGTAATAAAATTAATGAGTAGGGTAGAGAAAATTAAGTGAGCTCTATGAATAGTGTAGAGTGGTCTCTTATCATTGTGGAGGGAAAAAATGATCTTTTAAGTGATTTCTTAGGATGAGTTGGAAGAGAGATATTGAGAAAAATAATATATTTAATTGGTAAGAGACCACTATAGCTGTCTCTATCACTGCACATGCCTAAAAACATTAGCAAGCAAGTACAAGTGGCGCGAGGCCTTTCCCTCTCATACACGCTACTCTACAACAACAAGAGCCAAGAATCATTTCATGAAGGCTCATTAATTACATCACCATATAGGCCCTTCATTCCTTTCACTTATTTAATTTGCCTAATCGATTTTTTATGTGGGGATTTATTATATGTGGAGTGTGTCATGTGTCTCATAACTCACCAACTACTTGATTTTCATTAATGTCTTATTCTATTTTTAAAAAATATAACTAATTTATTGGAAATGTGGCAAGATCTTATTTGCCCTGCACCCATACATTCAACAAATCCCTACATACTTCCTCTGCTTTTAAATATTGGCACTCTAGAATAGGGCATAAAGTTTTTTTAAAAGTGAAATGAGCGGTGGATGTTGAATTGAGAGTCGATGAAAATAATGCCAATAAAAAAAATCACCATTGAAGGGAAAGAGTGCTAATGCTAATATTTGAATACGGGAGTGAGTAAAAAAAAATTCTGAAGATACCGTGTTAATTTATTGCTGACAAAGGCGAAAACGCTGAAATATTCAAAAGCGTAGCCACCCGCAACCGACTGGCGACTGGTCACGTCTTACTTCTACATTAAATTAGGTTGGGTATATAAAGTCCGCACTAGTGTCCTAGGAGGAAATGCAGCAGCAAGGGAGATCCCAGATCCAGATCCAGATCCAGATCCGGATCCGGATCCGGAATAGAAGAAGAAGAAGATGATGATGATGAAGGGGTCCTGCGCTGTGGTTGCCTGGGTTCTGGCCTCAGCTTCCTCCATAGCCTTCTCTTCCGCCCCACCTCCCCGCCACCTTCAGCCCCGGGTATGTTTCCCTAAAAATCATTCATTCAATCAATCAAATTGTAATGCTTACCTGTGGATACAGGTGGTTGCTTCTGCCAAAAATGAAAAGGCCTTCGCCCCCAAATTTGATGGGTTGAGCTTCATCCAGACTCTTGTTACTGCCCACCGCTGAACCCTCCTCAACATTATTTTCTTCCATACTCTAATCTATTTTCAGTTTGGGAATTGTATTTCGTTCCAATTTTGGGGGTTATTTTTAGGCAGAGTAAACTAGGTTTGTTTTTGTAATGATATTCAGGGTTTGATTTTATAAACTCATATATCGGGAATTTCTCTTTTCTTCCTTGTGGAATGCTTTAATCCATGCACTCTGGTTGGTTACCCATGTGTATGTATAGCGTTCGCGGTTGAGCTTGCTCGTAAACCTTATAGCTATGGCAAGTATGACCATGTCCATCACTACTTCCCACAATTCTACTATCCTCTAGTATGGTCATTATTATTTATGCAACACATTATGAAATTGCCAATGAAATTGTTCAGCGTTGGAGATACGTCGTGATACAATCCCCAGCCCCAGCCCCTGCCCCAACCCCAACCATTTGGTCTCTTCTTTACCGGTACTCATGCTTTAATGTAATCCTAGCCAGCGTTTTAAAGATTGACCAATTGGATGTGGAACACAACATGCCTTTGCTCCTGCCTGGTTGCTAATGTGATCATGATGATGATGGATGGATAAAAGTGTAAGGGTAAGTTGAAAGGGAAAAAAGAGAGCAGAGTTTGACAGCTAATTAATATACTCCCTCCGCTTCACTAATATTGACTCAATTACTTTTGACACTTGCATTTTGTAAAAGTTGATTTTTTATAGGTAAGTATTTCATTTCATGTTACTGGTATCGACCAATATCGTTTGAAGGTAGGAAACTTGGGGGAGTAGTCCATACATGCTCCAAAGAATCACTCGATTTCGCAAAACTAGCAAGCGAATGAGCGATAATGTTTCTATCTCTAAGCATCCAAAAAGGTAAACTAACACCTGTTTTCGCAAGGTGATGTTGTATCTAAATTATGCCAACACAAGAAAGAGAAGGATCAATTTCGCCTCAGACAATTCATATGATTCCCAAAGCATTACCAACAACATGTACATCATATCTTCCATCCTCCGCTGCCCATTGAATTGCCTTTAACAAGGCTAGGGCTTCCGCTTTGGCTGAATCAATAATACATTGTGTTTTTGTCGCCGAAACTCTCTCAAAACGGACTCTTATTTTACCAATTCTGGGACACGTGGCAGCCATGCATTGGCCCACGTGTCCCATGCCATGCAACAGATTTTTTTTTTAAAAACCTGGAGGGACACGTGGCATCCTCTGGTTGGACCACGTGTCCTTACCTTTAAATTATTTTTAAAAAATCTGAGTTTTTTTTTAAAAACCTGTAAAATTTATTTAAAAATCCATATTTTTTATAAAAAATTGGGAAAAAACTTTATTCACAAAATATTAAATAATTTCTGAAAAAATTGAAATTGAAATTAAATTTTAAAAATGAAAATGTATTATTAAATTTTACTGTCAACTTATTTTGAGTGGACAAATTAAATTAAATTAAATTTTAATGGTAAAATTAATGAATAGAATAAATAAAATTAAATGAGTCCATGAATAGTACAAAAGTGGTTTCTTACCACCGTGAAGAAGAAAATAAGTGATTTTTAAAGTGACTTCTTAAAGTTAGATGGAAGAGATAATGAGAAAAATAATATATTTTTATTTTTTAAGGGATTTCTACCATTAAACATGGTCTAACCATTTACTTGTGAATTCCATTTTCATCACAATTGTTGACTGTTTGAGTTTGTGACGGAAACATGCTATCTAATCAATTGGTTGGTGGTTGCCCTTTCCATGTTTGGCTACTTAGATTGTACTATGTATTTTGTGTGGTTGACAGATAAATGTGCGAAAAGAATGGGTGGATGTAAATTTAAGGTGGTAAATATGGCAACCCCCAAATTTGCAGAGCCGTGAACCTCTTAGCCCATAGTCCTACAAGGCTACAACTTGTACAAACACAATTGTTGACTCCCTCTGATTTTTATATATTAGTCTCAATATTTAAGAAAATGTAAAATTAGTGGTAAAAATTATATTTAAAGAGAAAAAAGTAAATTGAATGGATAAAAATAATATAATATTTGGCAAAAATGAGAGAAGTCAATATATATATATATATAAAACATCAAAAAAAAGAGAGAGACACATTATTAGAGGATGAAAGACTATTTCAGGCATTGCTGCACTTGTCCGTTACCCTCAGCGGGTGGGGTCTAAAATTTTGGGGAAATGTTCATAATTTATATTTTCAATTTTAGGATATTATTGTGGTACGCCTCAATTTTAGGATTTTCAAATGATAACTTAAACCACTAATAATAAAATATACATTCTTAAAATTTAGATTACGTCTCTTGAAATACGGTTTTCCCATAAATTATGGAAAGATCAATGTTTAAATTGTAAATTTGAATAAATCAAGAAAAAAATTTCGGGTTACGTTAATCGAATCATAAACTTATAACTATTACACGTTGAATACTAAATTTTTAATATTACAACTAAAACCTTTTACCTTTTGTATTTTTAATTCAATTTATCTTTCCATATACATACAAAAATGCGGTCTTTATAAAGATTTTACCTAAAATTTAAAATATTTATGAGAATACAAATATACCTAGGTATACCATATATGTGCAAAATTAAAAGTTACAAAATTATGCATTCTTATGTGTAAATATTCTTAATGCTTTCATTCCATTAAATTTGGGCTTTAATCTCACATTCGTTAAGCAATCAACCTATAGTAGTAAAAAATTTGAACACAAAGAATAAAAATAAAATTCCATATTAGATAGTTATAATTTTAGTGGGATTAGTGAAATTATAAATTTGGTACGCCTCCGTTCCATCTTAAATTGATAGAATATTTTTTACGGTGTTTAAAAACATGTTTGACAGTTAATATATTTAACAACATATAAAATCGACAAATAAAGAGTTATTTTCTAGAAACTAGTTGTTATGACGAATCAAAGAACATCACATGCAATAGTATTATTGCTTATGTTATATCTATTATGGTGTTGAAATTTGACAGAGAATAATGAGATGGTAGGGTGGGAGATAGTAGGAGGAACTGCGAGGTGAAATTAAAAGAATACATTTTGGATTTTGGATGGATGTAGGAGGCACATTTCCCAACCTTATAATAGCAGCAGCATGGCATGAGTAGCGAGCGTTGGTGAATCTGGATCGTCCAAATCAAAAGCCGTCTCCTACATATAGTGAGTCATACATACTGGTCTCTGGAACTTGCACTCAAGCTCCCGACTTGTCCATTGGTATCATCGCTTCTCAGGTGAACCTCAATTATAATTTATATGCCCAGTAGTTATTCATAAGGAAATTGTGTCACCTTAATTTAGATTTGATTGACACGACTGCGGGTTGTGAGGGATGGGATTGGGAGGGTTTCCAGTTGCTGTTGAGTTACTGTATGATGATGGGAATTGGATGTGAATTATTTGGGCAGGGAGCAGGGTTATGGCATCTGCCACAGCTTCACGATTCTTGTCAAATGTGCACTCTCCGCTGGCCGACTGCAAATCCAGCCTGGGTGTCAACAACCACCTAATCGCAACCCACCGGGGACTCGGAGCAGCGACCAAGCTCAGGTTGGGAGCAGCCACTGGTAATGGCAATGGTAATGCCAAGGGTAAGGGAAGAGCAAACCCTCGTCCCAAGATAGTTTGCGCAAAAGGAGCATCCCTGGTGTATGTTGCAATCGAACAGGGCCCCTGGAGCAAAACCGGCGGCCTTGGCGACGTCATGGGGGGCCTCCCACCGGCCATGGCTGTATGTCTCTCAATTACATTACTTGCTCCTCTGCTCTCGAGTCTAAACCTGTGTGTGTTTATGGGTGATCTGATGCCTGATGGTGTCCTCCAGGCCCGCGGCCACCGCGTCATGACTGTTGTACCTCGGCATGACCAGTACAAAGATGCCTGGGACACCTGCGTGGCTGTCCAGGTTCCTCTCGGAGACGCCACTCACACCGTCCGTTTCTTCCACTGCTACAAGCGTGGAGTTGATCGCGTGTTTGTGGATCACCCCCTCTTTCTCGAGAAGGTACACCTTTTCCATCACCAATTCCCTCTTCCTTGTGTGATAACTGATAATGAGAGGGCTTGTAACTTGCTTGGTTTCACCATCACAAGGTCTGGGGTAAAACTGGGCCCAAGATCTACGGTCCTGAGGCTGGAGATGATTACCAGGATAACCAGCTTAGGTTCAGCTTGTTTTGCCAAGTAATTATCCTCCCCGCCCTCTCCACCTGCCTAGCCCTGCATCACCGCTTCTTCTTACTTCCTACTACTGGTTTTATGGTTTTCAGGCAGTTCTGCAGGCACCCCTGGTGTTGAGCTTAAACAACAGCCAGCACTTCTCAGGACCATATGGTACTGCTGCATCTTCTTCTCATTTCAAATCACCACTCCGTGTGTGTTTTACTTACCTGATTCTATCTGCGCAGGGGAGAACGTGACCTTCATTGCCAATGACTGGCACTGCGCTCCTTTACCATGCTACCTCAACTCCATTTACCAATCCAAAGGGATCTACCCCAACGCCAAAGTAAGCAATGAGTTTATGTGTACTAATTTCCAGCATGCATCTGAAACTCCGCTTCTGGTGCCAGGTCGTGTTCTGCATCCACAACATTGCTTATCAGGGCAGGTTTGCCTTTTCAGACTTCTCTCTTCTCAACCTGCCTGATAGCTTCAGGAGCTCCTTCGATTTCATTGATGGGTACGTGTGATATCGCTAGGCTCTCAACTGGGAATGGTAGCAACCTTGGATTTTGTAGTTTTTCTTTAACCTCGTGTCGCTGCTGGTGCAGCTACGATAAGCCAGTAAAGGGGCGCAAAATTAACTGGATGAAGGCTGGGATCTTGGAGTCTGATAAGGTGGTTACTGTGAGTCCATACTATGCTGAGGAACTTGTTTCTTCCGTTGAAAAAGGTGTGGAACTGCATACCATCCTCCGCGTTCCCGGCATAGATGGCATTACTAATGGCATGGACACCCAGGAGTGGAACCCGGCTACTGATAAGTACCTTGGTGGCATCAATTATGACATCACAACTGTAAGCCTGTAACTCATTCTCATCTGGCTAATGTCTTCTCTTATTAAATTAATCTTGGGACTTGCTTCTGGACCTCGTCAAATTTACTTGCTGGTGGTATGTTTGGTCCTCTTAAGGTTACGTCCGCGAAACCCCTCCTGAAGGAAGCTCTTCAAGCAGCGGTTGGATTACCAGTTGACAGGGACATTCCTCTGATTGGGTTCATCGGCAGGCTGGAGGAGCAGAAGGGATCAGATATTCTGACGGCTGCCATTCCCAAGTTCATTGACATGAACGTTCAGATACTAATCCTCGTAAGTGCTGTTCATGTGTTAATCCAACTCTTAGAATGGGACATGGTACTTTATGATTTGGTTAATTGTTAGGGGACTGGGAAGAAGAAGTTTGAGAAGGAGATCGAAGAGCTTGAGGTGTTGTATCCTGAAAAGGCAAGAGGGGTGGCCAAGTTCAATGTGCCGCTGGCTCACATGATCACTGCCGGCGCTGATTACATACTAGTCCCCAGTAGATTCGAGCCTTGTGGCCTCATCCAATTGCACGCCATGCGCTATGGAACCGTATGAATTCTTGCTTAATCTTACGTTTAGAGTGCTATGTACCAAACTTGTTGTCATTGTGTGACCAGATACCAATATGCGCATCGACTGGTGGACTTGTGGACACAGTTAGAGAGGGGTATACGGGGTTCCACATGGGAGAATTCAGCGTTGAAGTAAGCAGCTGTTGGTGTGATGAAACGCAGTCGTTTTTTTCCTGGTAAGAGAAGTAACGTAATGGTGATGCAGTGTGATGCAGTTGATCCGGCGGATGTGATGAAGATTGCAGCGGGTGTGAGACGAGCACTTGGTGCGTATGGTGGGGGCGCATTGAAGGAGATGATCAAGAATGGCATGTCCCAGGATCTTTCTTGGAAGGTGTGATTGAAGTTGTGACATGGCATTCTTTTACAGAGTATTAGCATGTGCATAATACTATGTTTGTTGGAATGCAGGAACCGGCAAAGAAATGGGAGGCAATGTTGCTGAGTTTGAGGGTCGATGGGAGCGAGGGTGGCATTGAAGGCGAAGAGATTGCTCCCTTGGCCAAGGAAAACGTTGCCACCCCGTAGATCAGCTCAACCTGAGACCATACTCCTCTTTATTATTATTATTATATATAATAAATAATAAAAGAACAAGCTGGGATTAGGGGTAGTGATGATTAATGAATAACAACGTGCATGTGGTTGGCAGGCAAATCAAAGCATGATCCGTGGTTTTGACTCTGGCCCTGTGGCAGTTGCGGTGGGTGAGCATTCACATGGGGGTATTTTGGTTCTTATGTGCGTTAAATTGAATGGGAGTCGGCCCATGTGAACTCTGTCCGCCAAACTATCGCCACGGAATCGCCTTTTTCTTTCCTTCTGCTTTTCACGTAGCGCCGGATGCACCTCCTTTTTTATTATTATTTTAAAATAAATAGTAAGGCCATTCACATTAAGATATAAAAATTTGTTTACAATTTGGTGATAAATTAGTACTATTACTAGTCTATCTTCCATTACAATTGATACACTAATAAACTATTAAAACAACATAACTAAAATGAGAAAAATCTAACTATTACAAGGTGGAAATAATTCTCACATGATTGACTCACAGATGGTGAGTGTGGTGAGTGTCCCACTTGATAGACCGTCAAAGTGTATCAGAGCTCTATACCAGTATGGTGCATGACAGCTTGCTCCACGCCAACTTGGCATATAGAGACTTAAAAGCCATCATTTATTGGAGGGGAGAACCAGAGTTGTGTATAGTCCGTCGAACACAACACCCCAAAATAGTTAATCTAAACCCCCACGTTCATCCAGGGAAGTCACACTACAACGTAGGTCATTTATTGCTCATAAGGTTAAGGAATAAGCCAAAAAGGAGAATACGATGGATGTGCTTTAGGCCTGGATTTCGAAAGGGCTGAGGTGGGGAGTAGTTGTGTGTCATTGCTCGTTGCCGTTGACCTGATGAACACCTCCGTGATTTGTTCGCCTTTGACTGGGATATTGACACGAGGCTTCTTTAGTCGCTGCTGACAGAGTTGTTGATGACCGTCGTCCGGAAATTGACCGTCGTGCTCCGTTCGTTGATCTTGTTTCGTTCATTGACCATCGTTGGCCGTACTCCGTTCGTTGACCGTGCTCCGTTTGTTGAAACGTGCTCTGTTCTTTGAACGTGCTCCGTTGTTTGACCGTTCATTGACCGTCATTGACCGCAGTGCTCCATTCAATGATCATGCTCACTTCATTGATCGTGCTTTCGTTTGTTGATCGTCGTCGACCGTTGACCGCTGTACTCCATTCAATGACCATGCTCACTTCATTGATTGTGCTTGCGTTTGTTGACCGTGCTCCGTTCTGACCGTTATTGACCGTGTTTCGTTCATTGACCGTCGTTGACTGTGCTCCATTCATTAACAGGTTGATGATCGCTGTTGACTCGGGCGTTGACCTGCTATAACCCTGCCTTTGACCATCGTTGACCTGTCCATTTGTCGGTCGTTGACTGACTATGACCAAGACGTTGACCACGTTTGATCTGTCCATTGGCCGAACGTTGACCCAACTATGACCTGTCCATATGACTGTGCTCCGGCCGTGCGAATCTCGCTCTCCTCCACCGCTAGAACTGCAGCATCGCCGAAGAAGGTCGGTCTCCGCCTCAGCTAGATCTGCAGCGGTTTTCTCTCCGCTCCGGTTTCCTGGTTTGCTCGGACGCGGTCGACCTTGGCCTTAGCTTCAGCTTTTCCAACCGGTGTCTTCGCTTGGCTTACGTCAGGACTACCCTTTTCCCCACCGAGACTACTCTATACTACCGCTAGGGACAACTAAAGAAATTAAAGAGGGTGGGGGAGGCTGCTGGACGACCGGTGGAGACGACGGGAGCCTCCCCAAGATTAGGGTTTTGTTGTGGATCTAGTTTGGTGTTTCTCGCGAGAGTTTCAGAGGTTTGCAATTTTAAAAGACGCCGGATACACTATGTCGTTGTAGTGTGGACATTATATTTTCTTTCTTTTTTGTTCATTATAACTTATGAAAATAGACGAATTTATTAAAATTGTAAAAAAATATCTATAAAATTTGAGTTTGAGTTGGGACGAAGGAGGAGCTCATACAATTGAAAACTGGCAAATGAAACAGAAATGTTAAAATTATGGAGTACACATTCCTTCGTCTCAATGTAAATTTCTTATTTCCATTTTACAAAGAAAGAAGAGGAATTAAAAGGAGGTAGCCCAATTTCAGTCCCAAATAAAATTAGAAACTTGTATTGGAACAAGCAAAAATAAAAATGTAAACATAACTGTCTGAGACATATAGATTATTGATTGAATGAAAGACGAAGAAAGCAATATCATTATACTAGTTCAACCATCATATTGTTTTCATCCACGCAATTTACTTTTTATACACCCTATATGATCTCCTTCATTTATTTAACTTTTGGCACCAAAAAAAGTGTCATTTTTTTGGTGCCAATATTAAGTAACTAGGTGGAGTAATTCATATCAACAAAAGTAGCGTTGAAAGTTAGAGGGCAAGCACAGGGTACAAATGCTAAAAGACGAGAGAAGATGAAAAAGTAGCTCAACAGCAACGGCAAACTATTGGAGCCAAAAAAAATTATATGGGGATGGGGAGACAAGAAATCAGTTAAATACTGACACATGGTAAATGAATAAATAAAAAATAAGGAAAAATATAAAATTAAATTATGAGGATGAGGTGTAGGAGTGGCAAAATAGACCCGTCACCCGCGGGTCAAGCGGATTATCTAATTTTAAACCCGTATGAGTATGATTAAAATGGATAATGAGTTAAATGGGTAATGAGTCAAATGAGTAGTTGAAAAATATAGGTTGGCTTTGTGGGTTGACCGCGGATTTACCCATATGGGTTAAAACCCGCGAGTATACCCATATGAGTTGGAAAGTTGGAATATAAACCCATATGGGTTAATATATGGGTTGAAACCCGCGGGTTTACCCATATGAGTTAGCATATAAACTCATATGGGTCAATATATAGGTTGAAACATGTGGGTTTTACCCATATGAGTTGAAACCCGCGGGTTTACCCATTTTGACCCGTGAGTTGAATGACTTTTAACCCACGGGTTTCAACTCGATCCGTTTTAACCCGACCCATTTTTTACCCATCATAAAATAGGTCAAAATGGGTCATACTCATATTTTTTAATTATCCATTTTATCCAATTCGTATTTGACACGTCCGTCCATTTGTCACCCTGATGAGGTGATAAGTGGAGCCTGTCCTTTCGTAGAGTTACAGCACTCTCTCTCACTCCCACAAAATATCTTTACACTTCTCACACTCAACCTCCATCTTTCTAGGGTTCCCATCCCGGAGAAGACAATGGCGGCGGCTGCACCTTCATTACTACTGCTTCTGGTTATCTATGGTACGTGCAATTTCCTTGTCTACGCTCTTGTCTAGCTGCTACTAAGTTTACTGACACTGTGGTGTGCTTGTTGGTTTCAGCTGGGTCGTTGGCGTTGCAGTCGGAATCCATGGGCATAAACTACGGCCAGATTGCCAACAACATACCTTCCCCGGAGAAAGTGGTGCCGCTCGTCAGGTCCATCGGCGCCACCCGGCTGAAGCTGTACGACGCCGACCCCCGGGTGCTCAAGGCATTCGCCAACACCGGGGTGGAGTTCATCATCAGCATCGGCAACGAGTACTTGTCCAAAAT
>JAULKM010000009.1:110608-122061 GCA_032355605.1 Rubia tinctorum
GTGGGAATGTTGTATTAAACTAGTTCTTTTTATGATTTTTTTCAAGAAAATTGGGTAAAATTGCAAATGGGTCAAAACGGGTCGATTTGGGTCAAAATCTGACCCGACCCACATCGACTCAAATGGGACATTGACCCAACTCGACCCATATGGGTCGGGTCAAACGGGTTGGGTCTGGTCGGGCAATTTGAACACCCCTACTCTTCTAAATGGCACAAGTTTTTTAAAAAAGTGAAATGAGTGGTGTAGGTTGAATTGGGAAAACAAAAGGTAAATTTAGTGGATGAAAATAATCTAGGATTTGCCAAAAGAGGAAGGTGTCAATAAAAAAATATCATTCCAAAAAGAAAAGGGTGCCAATATAGAAAAAACCAGAGGGACTACTCCGTATGATATTGTTCAATTCGTCGTAACAAGCCGTTTTTAATTATCAACTGTGTATTTGTCATTTTTATACGTAAATAATCATATTAACGGCCAAATATGTTTCTTGAGCAGTGTGTTAAAAGCAAGAGGGTAATTTTGGTTGGGACGGAGAGACTACTATATTGTAAACTATTGTATTCTTTTTGTCAAAGGCTTTATTGACCAATTTTAAGTAAAACTAGGTAGGGTGGGCTGCACTCAATGCCGTCTCAACCCATATTTTATGGTCTAATTTTAAATTATATTATAATATTACAAAGTTTTATTTTAGACCAACTAATTTTTAAACGATGTCATTTTATAATTAATGTAACTAATGGGGCTATTTGATACTTATTTTTATTTATTGTAATGAAATTTATATAACTTTCATTTTCTTTAAAAATGTATAAATACTTATAATTTGACTATACAAGTTATTGAAAATGATATTTGGCATGATTGGTCTAACGTTAATCGATCTAGCAGAAGACTTTCTTTTTTAGTGAAAGACGATAAAAATAAACAAATGTAATGCAATAATAAAATGCATCCTTGTTGCTTGCACTTTTTGGTATGGAGGAAATTACAGTTCCTTCGATAAAAATAAGAAAACCGAGAATTAAACATTACATTCTAATCAGTAAATACGTCCACAGCCCTTATAGAAATGCCATATTTTAGAGTAACACTCTGAAGTGTTAGATTTCTTAATAATTTGCAATAACATCAAGTTGGAAGGCACGATAGCAGTTATAGGTGTGCATGTGCGTGTTCTGGTTTATGATTGTATTCATAGTCTAGATGCACGAAAGCCCATTCGATTTCATCCAATGGCTCAAGCTTCTCCTGCCAGGTTTCAAGGTCTCAGCTAAGAACGGATTTACAATCCGTAATGAGATGGTATAATAAGACAAACAACAATATATTCCAATCACTGTATCCGCCTGGCAGACTTCTATAACTAGTATGAATTGAAACTCTAATTTCTAAGTCTTAACTTTCAATTGCCTAGTGAAATGCTCTGAAGTTTAAAAACTTAGTGGCTTCAAAGATGTTCATCTCAGATATAAAAATAATATAGCTTTCTCTTCACATTGCAAACTCGGGTCACCACCAAGAATGCTTTTTAAAAAAGTAAGAAATGAAGTTCATATATGTAATATTGTTACTTTACCAACAAACACGCATATTATCTTCAATCATTACTTAGAAAACAGACAAGCATACTATCTTACAAAATTAACTTCCTGAAGATCGACGCCACGTAGCATCATTCTCTCCTGGCGCTTAGCAGCGATCAACTTCTTCCTATATTTCTTCTTTTCACCTATATTTATCCATGAAAGGTATTTAAAGTAGTGAACAATACAATGCTAATTATCAGTACAGATAACTGCATGATCAACTGCATGTGTCATGTGCTTGATTTTACCTATATTTATATCAAATTGAACAGACCAATCCAATGAGATCTGTACTTGAACAAATAATCCAATGACCAAAGTTAAGTAAACATTCTTACCCTGAGCTCTTCCAAATTTCCCACCCTTTGAAGCCTCAGAAGGCCCAGACTGAGGTAGTTTGGTCACATTCTTATTTTTTTCCAGATATCCTTCTTGGATCCTTTAAAAACATCATGTCATCCATATCTGCTGACAAGGCATACTTTCCAATTGAAACTTTGTTGTCTTTGAAACGAGATTTCCTACCCGATTGAGATTTCTTCATGCCATATTGTTTTGACACTTCCTTAAGAGCTATGCATCCAAGCTTTTCCAAGGTATCATCAAAGACCTCCTCACCAATACGCCATTACCAGGTGAAGTACAACCGTCTCGTCCCACGAGCTCATCAAGATTCAGTATACTGTCACTTCCACCAATGCCCTCAAAATAATCTGCTGCAACCTCATCATCAACATTGGAACCACTGTCAGATGATTTGTCACGGTCTGATATCCCATAGGAATCTTCTAAATCAGAAGACTCGGAGCTATCCTCACTTGATGGCTCTCCACCCTCACTTTCATCGTCATCAATATCCTTGGTGTATATTCTCATTCCACCAATAGATAAAAACGCCGGATTTTCCTCAGGAGAGAATGACTAAGCTAAACATTCATCTCCACTACCATCATCAAGATCCATATTCTCCTCCTCTGATGACATCTCTTTATCAAAGCCTTCTTTCTCTTCCTTCTTGTTAAGTGTTTCATAACCAGCAGGAGTCTCTTATACCTCATTACAATAACCCAACCCTCTATGAGAATTTCCTCTAGTGTGAAACCTGAGCTATAATCATATGCATACTTTACCCCCTTGCATATTCTTGACCGGTTATTCATTTACATAGGTAATAATCTCGAACTCCTTAGAATCACCCAGAAGCATGGGTTGTGACTTATTAAACTTATGTTTCCGTTCATCCACTTTGCCATCCATACCTTCCTGAAAAAACCTCAAAAATATTCGAAATCAACGAAAGATTGAAAGGTCAGCATCTGAAAGAGATCATCAAATTTCGAAATATTGCAAGTTTGAAACTTCACTTCATAACTTGGACAGAATGTAACTGAAATTAGTCCTTCGTAAAATTTAAACAAAGAATCAAGAAACCAGTAAACGATATCAAAACCAACTTGCTACGATAAAAGGCTTGAAATATAACAGAACAATTATTAATTTTAAAGATTCTAAACAACAAGGTTATTTTTTTTTATTCTTTACATTATTGTAGGAACATTGTTTGACCAGTAATCTTTATTTGTGTAACTAAAAATAACTATTTTAAAAAATGTGTCTGGACTAATTTAATCTAATGACATTTTAGAGTCAAGTGAAAACAAGTACAAAATTATACTTGAGCCTTATACGAAGAGGACCAACAGCTGACAAACACATGTACCTCATTTTTCTAGTATCCACGTGCTCAAATGTTAAGTAGATATAGTTTCCCTTGGTTCAAGGTTTCAGCCAGGAATGGATTTACATTCCAGAATGAGATAGTATAATAAGACACACAACAATATACTCCAATAAGTTCATCCACCTGACTGACTTCTATAACCAGTATGAATTGAAACTTTAATGTCTAAGTCTTAACTTTCAATTGCCTAGTGAAATGTTCTGAAGTTTAAAAACTTAGTGGTCTTTGAAGCAAAAATAAAGCACTTCATTCCTTTAGGCACGTAGAGTACATACAAGATAATTCCTACGTTTCCTTAAAAAATTAACATGGAAAGAGATAGTTCAGACAAAATGTCGAACACTTAGAGTGCAAGACAAAGTTAACGCAATTCGAACTCAAACATCAATACAATTAGTCTATATATTGAGTAAGAAATCAGATTGATTGAGAGTTGTGTTTCTAATGTATTAGAACATCATAAAATGAGTGTTCTCTTGAAATTCTTCATACCGACAAACACAACACTCAACCTAATACATTAAAGTTAAAATTTCATTTCAAGAACATAAAGCTGGTTGGTAAATCAGTGGGAAAACTTACTTCATATGCTTCATTGATACAGTGAAATTGGACTCAAAATTACTATTTCCTATGTACACATCCGGATGACACCTCATGGTCTACAGTGAAATGGTGATCTTGGTCATGAAAATCAAGTTGGGAAAAGAGATAAAGAGGCACCCGGTAACCATGATGTAGGGGATGAAAAAGCAGTGATGCCGTGGATGAAAAAGCAAAAGAAACGACGTCGAATTTGGTATTCTTAGCAGTTAGCACGCATTACTAAAACAGGCAGGATGTAAACTTAGCACGCTTTTATTCTGTAGTAGATATAGAGGGACAAATGTATTTTATTATTTCTTTTCTTAGACTAAAAAATAATAATGTAGCAATATATTTAGTCCGAGATAGAAATAATCAGCGACGGAACAAAATGGCCCCGCCCGAACCCCGACGATGCTACAAGCGGCGCCCAATTTCCGACCAGCAAAAGCGGAGGGACCTTTCCCTTAGCCGGCAGTCCCAGAACCGCCACGACGCCCAGGAGAGAGCCCGCTGTGTAGCCTCTACTGTACTTTCTATTCCGAGCGAACCAGAATCAATTTCTAACGATGTCGATGTCGATGTCGATGTCATTGACGTTGATGAGCTCCAAGTCACCACAGCCGATTATGACGTACGCCGAGCTTCCAAACTCAGAGGCCCCGAATTTCGCCGGTGGTTCGCCAAGCAGCTCATGCTTCCTGAGTGGATGGTCGATATTCCTCCCAATCTAAACACCGATTGGTATTCCCTATTTCACATCTTGCTTCAATATTTTACTCGGTTTCAAAAGGGTTTTTGCTAAAATTATTATCGGATGCTCTGTATTTCTGAAGGTAAAAGTACCCTGTTGTTTTGAGATGTTCATGTGGAGAGTTGTTTAAGTTTGATTAATTTGATTTATATGGTCGAATTCTTATTAATCGAATGTGCAAAAAACTTCTCAACTTACTGTTGGATCATGTTTTCTTGAAGGTCTGTGTTTGCGAGACCAGCGGGGAAACGATGCTTTGTGGTGTCTTCAAATGGAACTACAGTTAGTAAGCTACGGAGTGGTCATCCCTTGCACTGTTTTCCTTCTGCACTACCTAGTGGTGCCCGAAATAACAATAGATCCGCTAATTCCTATTCCATACTCGACTGCATATTCCACGAGGTACTTTGACTGTCTCTTTACTTGTCATTCAGTTATTCAAGCACACTGATGTGTTTTAAACTGAATTTGATGGTGCATTTTTCATGTGCATTTGCAGCCTGATCAAACGTACTATGCAATTGACATGGTTTGTTGGGCAGGATTATCGTTCTACGAGTGCACTTTCGAGTTTAGATATTTCTGGTTGAGAAGCAAGCTGGTTGAGGTTGGAGCTTGTGATGCTCCGTCCACGTACCACCGATTCAGATTCAGTACTGTCCCTGTCTATGATTGTAATCAGGGTGGTCTGCAAACAGCTTACACCGTGGCCACGCCATATGCCAAAGACGGGCTTCTTTTCTTCAACAAGTAATAGTCTTCTTCTACGCTTGTTCCCTTCTCTATGCCTGCATTGTTCTCTTGGGTAGCTCTTGAGTTATCGAATGTAATGTTGCTTGTATATAATTATTAGACATTCACTTGGATTTTCCTGTAGGCATGCCCACTATCAGACAGGAAATACACCATTAGCTTTAGTCTGGAAGGATGAAAATTGTAGCCAGTATGTCATCGATACAGATAGCAACGGACAAATTCCAAACCAGCAACAGGTTCATCTCAATTTTCCTCATTTCATAACCATTATGGCTTAAGCAATGATGATCAATTTTTTTTGCCTTGCCCTCTTTTAAGGGTGAGTGGGGGTTACTAGTTTGAGAGGTTTGATATTAATGGCATTTTTTTAGCATGCATTTATATGTGATTGAAGTGGCTTAATACTGCACTTTCATGTGGATATGTTGATGGTGTAAAGAGATTTTGTCCTTCTATTCTTTTATTGACATGTGCTAGATCATTTTCTTTTTATGCTTTATGCTCTTATAACGTTTTGATGTTTGATCTTTTTGTTTTGAATCCTTAGGTAGTTTTGGAGCTGCTAGATGATGGGAATCTCGCTACTTCAGATGATCCTTCTGTTAGTTTTGGGTGTATGAATGGTGATTTCATCCAAAAGGTATGACTTCAATCATTCGATGGATTAGGTGAACTTTCAACATAATGATGCTAGGAAGTTCAGTTTTTCTTTCGCAAATAGGCTTCACTGATCCTGCAGTTGTATCTCTTGTAAACAAAATTATATAAGGCCTAAGTAAATCCCCCTCTCAAAGGCAATATAGTTGTTATGCCATGTACTTACATTGCTAATGGTGGTTAACATGTATCTTCTCCCTCTTCATGTCAAGCAAATTTGTATACATCGTGCATTTATATGAGCTACTTTTGTCATATCCTGCGAAAAACAATTTTTTGTTACAAATTTTTTTGTCATGCTGAACAGTGTGTTGATTATCAGGAAAAACTTCAAGCGGGAAATCTATTACGGTTTTCCATTAACGATGGGGGATTAAGTTTTGCTGATGGAAAATTAGAGAGAGCAGATTTGCAATATCTTGGCCAAGTCCGTCGTGCACGTAGTGTTGCAGATAGTTTCTCAAAGGTTGGTAGTTTGATTTTGATTTCTCAAAGTTGATGCCTTGATGGCATGCATTGAATTTTCAACAAAGAAACCAGTATGCCTCTAAGTGCACACTTTGTTTTAACTGTGCAGATCATGTTTCAGTACCTTGTTCGGCATTCGCCCTTGAAGATGGAACACCTAGTTGCATCTATTAACTCGTTAACTGATGGTGAAACGGCTACTAATGATGTGGAAATGGCAGGTTGAGTTGCGAGCTATTTGTTAGAATCTGTCTTGTTCCTTGAGAGATCACAGCACAATTTTTATTTATTTTTGGTTGAGGGACGATATATGATTCTGAGAAACAGAAGTGTCCAGTTGCTACGGCTTTGCTAGTAGTATGTTGTAGCAAGTATTACAGGGAGATGTATAAAACGATTGTAAAGCACTACTTGTCCTCTGTTTTGAATGTTTCTGCTCCACATTCAATCTTATTATGCTACTACAACTATTGAAATATTTGTTGCCACGAAGTATAAAGAATAAGGAAAATCCTATCTTGCAATCCATGAATACTCTATCAGATTCAAACTTGAAATGCTTTCATGATCAAATGTGTAGAATATCTCCCATCTGCTGCCACTCACATAGCAAGCTCAAGTTGCCAAAGTAGTAGGTTCGCAACCGTCAGGAACGCATGCCAACACATCCTTGTAATCCCTCGATATAGTAAAAGAGTCGTAAACCTCTCCATCGCTACTTTTCTTGTACTCGAATAGAAGAGACGAGTGGTTAAATGCAGTGAGTTTCACGAAACCAAAATCATAATCCTTGTACAGACTCCAGGTGGTGTTCACAGAGCTGAACTCTGATAGATGCGATCCAGCACCTCCTGCAACTACGTGAATAGTCCCGTTCACCAACCCCGAGTAATGTGATCTCTCCGAGTTAACACAGTGATTCTGCAAAATCAGTAAATGCAAAATCAATCAGGATCAGGAGCCAGGATTTGCTTCAGTCCAGGGACTGGGACAGAAAACTAAATATACCTGATATATAGGACAAGTTCTTTCATAGTTATGGACATGTCCATAGAACGCAATGTCCACCTTGTATTTTTGCCAAAGCTTCTGCAAGCTTTCCCTCCCCATAGGCTCTTCAAACGAGCCGTCCAAACCATAATATTTATCCGAAGAATACCCCAGGACTCGATGAGCAGCAAAAATGAGCCAAGGTTGCTTTTGCCTGTCTACTGATGCGAGGCATTTCTCGATGAACCTATACTGTTCAGTACCCTCTCTCCAATCATGCTCAGTGTCCGCTATGCAAAACCGAAACATTCCATAATCTGTGGAGTACCTGCATGAAGACATCAATAAGTACATTATGGGCAAAACATAACGGATTCAAGCTTTAGTTTCTGAAATTCAACTCTGTTTTACCAAAACTTCTCTCTATTTTCAGCAGGAACATAGAACATGTTCTGAGCTGGAACACCACACTCTCCTCCAGAATCCATGCCCCCGTAGAATGATCCTGAATCAGGCCAATCACGCTCGTGATTGCCACTGATGGAAATAGAGCAACACAATCATAAGTCTCCGATGAATGGTTGGATGATAACATGACAAACAGGTACACATCATAGCATCAGACCTTGCAATCATATAAGGTACTCTCGATGCTATTGGTTCGACTTGTGAGGTGAATTGGTCCCACTGTGATATATATCCATTTGCATATGTGATGTCTCCAATATGAAAAACAATGTCGATATTATCGAGATCCTTAATCACTTGGTCAGTTGTATTAAGTGCACCTGGCTGATAATTGCTGTACTCATTTGACCCATCTCGCTCTCCCTGAAAAACATTAATCTCGGGTGTCAATCCTTTAGACGTAGAAAAGCATGTATTCAAATCTAAAAACTCGTATTATTTAAGATGGGAAAAAAAGCTAAACTCGTTTGTCTCAGATATAGGAGTTTATAACAGCACATTTACCTTCCCCATATCACCAAATACTATGACACGCTGCAACGAATCCTGTCCTGGATAGGGGGATGACTTAAATGAGTATTTTTTGCTCCAAACATATGAATTGTTGGATAGCACGTGTCCTATCTGGTAAGTATACCTGAAATATGATGATTTGGGCATCATTGAAAGATACATTCTAAAGATGGACAGAAATAGTGCTTGAGGAAAACCAACCTGGTGTTTGGCCAGAGATCCTTTAGGAAAGTTGTATGTATGAATCCAGGGTGACGCCAGCCAACAGTTCTAGCTGGTGAACCTGAAAGCAATATGAAAGTATTCAGTATTTAAACAATAATCTTTCATTTTTCAGTTAGAGCTAGCTCCAAATCATAAACCTGGGAGAAGATTACTTCCCGGTCAGATTGATCCAATGCTAATAGTTTTGGTAAGACAAAGTTAATGTACTTTAACATGTAATTTTAGATTTAAAAAACTAGTCATATTAATCTACCAAACATCTTATATGTAAATATCTGATCAAATCACGTTGGTAAACAGAACCAACATCCAACGCGGTACATTTCAAACTAGCTAGAAGATGCTATCTGAGTACTTACATTACAAAACCAAGGGGTAAACAAAGCTTTCTAGTATCTGCATTGCATTCATATATGGATGTGTCTTTTAACCAACTCATAATGCACACAAAAGAATATCTCCCAAAACCACTGCTTTATGGTCATAGCCATTAATCTGATGTCAGGAAGAAGAACTACTTTAGTTTCTTACCGCACATGCTATTTTGTTGGAACGTGAGTGTCCCTGCAGGTGAGAGCCTTGTTTGCTGACCCAGAATCCCCCACTTAACCAGGGGAACAGCTTCATCTATGTTATATCCACTTGTCCAGGTGATCGTCATCTGCCGATGTAGAGAGAGGGGAAGAGGTGAAAATTAGATGATTGGAGTTTTAGATCTTGACATCACATGGTCAAAAAGAAGTAATGCATACAAGGTGAACAAACCAAGCTACAAGACAGCATAATCAACACACAAATTAATGGAATCCCAGATATATGGAAAATTAAGGAGCAAATAAGAAAGACAAGCACTTTACTTCATTCCAAGACTTTCCCTGAGCAAGGCGGGGATAGACGGGAGCTTTAGGATTCACAAAAGTAATGTGATTTGATACTGCTAATAGCTTTGGCTGCAGCAGATTGAAAAGCCATTAGTTCAACACGAGGCATAGTTAATAGGACTGGAACCTTGGCATGAGTATAAGAATGGACAACAAAAGAATCAACATAAATTTAAAATTACATTTGACAAACCGCCTGAAAACAATGCGAAGGAGAAATCTGCTCTCTGGTTGATCAGAAGGAACTTGATTGAAGTTTTGCCCGTCTTTGTATATTTTGAGCTTGAGAAGTTTGCGAATTGATACTGCACCAGCCATGAACAAAACACTTTCAGAACTCTCATCTTAATAAATCATTCAGGGATATGAATTTTAAAAAAATGCAGGTTCACCTTAATTGGGGATGTGCATATGTATGGTGGCTGCTCCTTGTTGTTATCCTCGTCGTGACATTTTGATTCACTGGAATGAGAAGAACACCATACTTGTCAGTAATCAAGCTAAAAAGGCTGCAACCAAGTATGAAGAAATGCAAATCAAAGGTGGGCTCTAACTTGAACTTTGCCGGAGAGAATACTCCAATCCAATCATCATTAGAGGGCCCAGAATGTTGAAGATCAATGGTCACCCATTCGGTGTCCTCGCCCTGACATCGGAATTCAAAACAGTTGACTTATAGAACTGATTGAGAAAGCAGAAAAGAATCAAAGGAAGCAACTTGATTGATCAGTGGTTACCTTGAGGCCGAGAAGAGGAGGAGAAGCTTGAATGGAGGCAGAAGGGGAGAGAGCAGAAGTTGTTTTGTGAATTGCAATCTTGGATAATGGCTGTATCCCCAGATGGGCTGCTGCAAAATCAGACGCAGAGCTCAACAACAACAACAACAACAACAACGACGACGACGTCAACCAGACATAATCCATGTTCATCATAATTCCAATCACGAACTGGGCTGAGATATTTTAGTTATTCAGTTGACTGATGCCAATGATTATGGTGATGCACAAATGTCACGAGGGTTGACTTCTGACGTGGTTCAAGCTCTTCGTTTACTGCTTGCCTTATTTTTGGGGGATCAATTTAAATGGAGTACTCTATAAAAGCGTGTGTGGAGTTGCAAGTGATGCTGCCGAATTTGGGATATTCTCCTGCTAGCTACTATTCAACGCTACGTTATTTGGTTTGCCGGCACAACCTTCACTAGAAATGGGCCTCCTTTTACCGTTACGGGCTTTGTCCGCCCCATTTATCCACATGCTGAAGATGTAGCGGCTAGTAAAACCTGGATTGGTCATTTTGAAGGACTTAATTGTCTTCTCATTTATTCTACAACAGATTTGAAAGCGGAAGAACATCCTGGAAGTTCTAGATACTTAACGGATTCTCAACGACATTAACCGCTGGAGTTAGCTGTAGGATCAGCTTGATAAAAACATGGTTGAGAGTTAGTTGGAACATCTGTTTTCCATTGTGTAAAATTGCAGATCATCAACTCTGATTTCTCATCTCAATTCTCTCTGTTTCTCATCTCAATTTCTGGTTCTATCAGTAAAAAATTAATATTTTACTTTCTTCATCCTTTGGATCGTGACAATCTCTTAATGGTATTATTAGAACAACTCCAATAGTTTCCCTATAATATGAATTTTCATTGATTATAAGGATTCTACTTGGTTTTCAGCTCCAACGGTTTCCCCATCCCATTCCCTAAAATAGGGATATTGATGAGAGATAATATTTACTTCCCTATATTTGTAGAAAGAGAAAAATATTATAGGGAATGAAAATTTAATGCAATTTCAATTGAATGCATCAAATCATAA
>JAULKM010000009.1:169605-179689 GCA_032355605.1 Rubia tinctorum
AGGCATGAAGCCTAAGATCATTTGTGGAGGCATAGAAAATGCCATGATCTGGATGTTGGTGAAGGTACCTGACAATGTTTAAAGCTCTAGCCATGTGATGAAGGGTAGGAGACTGCACAAATTGGCTTAATTGATGAACTGCAAAAATCACATCAGGTCTGGTATAGTTAAGATACAGTAACCTACCAATCAATCTTCTGAACACACTGGGATCAGTCATGAGAGGGAAGTCTCATCATGCACAAGCCAGGAGGATGGAAAATGTGTAGAGGATGATTTGCAGTGTGTCATTCCACAATCTGACACAATGTCTTAAATATATTTTCTCTGGTGGAGATGCAGGCCTGAAGATGATCTGAGCAGTTCCAAACCTAGGAAATAATTAGCAGGCCCTAGATCCTTAATAGTGAACTTTTGATGCAAATAGTCTTTGATCATTTGAATAGCAGCAAGTGAGTTTCCCATGATCAGGACATCATTTACATAGACAACAAGGGCTAGTGTATATGTGGCAGTGTACTTCAAGAAAAGACAGTGATCATGATGAGACTGATCAAAACCTAGGCTGAGCAGATGCTGAGTGAATTCTTTGTTCCATTGCCTTGGTGCTTGCTTGAGGCCATACAAGCTTTTGGTGAGTTTACAAACCATATGTGTATCAGGAACTGAATATCCATCTGGCAGCTTCATGTATACCTCCTCATCAAGATGCCCATGCAGAAATGCATTATTAATATCCAGCTGATGAATGTGCCATCCTGAGGCTGAACTGATAGCTAGTAGCATTCTTATGGTGACAGCTTTGGCAACAGGTGAGAAAACCTCAAAGAAGTCTATCCCTTCAATCTAATTAAACCCCTTTGCTACCAGCCTAGCCTTGTATTTAGAGAGTGATCCATCATCATTATACTTTATCCTGTATACCCACTTTGAGCCTATAGCCTTATTGCCAGGTGGCAATTTGACCAAGTCCCAAGTATGATTCTGCTCAAGAGCTGCCAATTCCTCTTTCATTGCCTGGATCCAGTCAGGAGAATGCTTTGCCTGATGAAAATTGGAAGGTTCTTGAACCTGTAAAGAACAAGCAAAGTGTGCAGGAATAATGGACTGAGGTTGTGATGTAGAATGAAAAGCAGAAGATACAAAGTCTTTTGTCCAAACAGGTGCTCTAATCACTCTAGTACTGTGTCTGACAGATGATTCAGGTGGTGGTGAAAGTGTAACAGGAGGTGCAGAGCTGAAAGATGGTTGTGTGACAGGAGATAGAGGATCATCAAGGAATGGAAGTGGGAAAGAGAACTGACCAGAAAAGGAGTAGGGAAAGATGGATTCTTAGAAGACTACATCCCTGGAAATCAGGATTCTATGATTTTGGAGATCAAACATTTTATAGGCTTTTTTCCTGAAGGATATCCTATGAAAAAGAAAGGAAATGCTCTTTCAAAATGTTTGCCCTTATGAAACTGAGTATTTGTGACATAACCTTGACAGCTAAAGATCTTGAGATTGTTAAAATCAGGCAACTTCTGAAACAACATTTCATAGGGTGATTTCCAGGAAAGAATAGGTGTGGGTAGTCTGTTGATTAAGAAGGTTGTTGTGAGCAATGCATCTCTCCAGAAAGTATTGGGAAGATTGGATTGGAATAAAATGGCTCTAGCAACCTGAAGCAAATGCTTGTGTTTCCTCTCCACAACACCATTTTGTTGTGGTGTGTAGGGACATGATTTTTGGTGTAAAATGCCTAAGTCTGAAAACAGTTTGGAGCAATCACTGTTGACAAACTCAGAACCATTATCTGATCTGACAAATTTCACTGATACATTGAAATGGTTTTTAACCATAGACAGGAAGGATTTTAACAGTGAGGTAACTTGATCTTTGAATTTTACAAGATAAGTCCATGTACATCTTGTAAAATCATCAACAATTATAAGGAAATATTTACACCCTGTAACTGAATTCATATATTAAAATATGAAAAACATTTACTATAATATTCAAAATAGATGAAAGAATTTAAAAAGAATTGAACGGAGTTGAAAGTAACCGATCTTAAATTATTAAAGTTGATTTCAGTTTATTGGAGCTGAAAAGAGTTGAGTTGAGAAGAGGTGAGAGGGGTTGAGAGGAGCTAGGTTGAGATGATTGGAACTGAGATTATTGGAGTTGAAATAAGCTGAACTGGACATGACCTTAGTATTATTAGCATCTAAAATAACACTTTCATTAACCTTAATTTGTAACAGCCATAATACTGCAAAAGTCCATTGATTTCTTGATTTTGTAGGTAGAAGACATTGAAGCTGGGAATGGTGCAAGAAATCCCACTAATTAAGGGGGTGTTGCTGTTGCTGTTGCTGGTTCAGCATGACTCAAGCTGACATAATTTGTACTACTCTCTATTATGACTCCCAATTACTCCAGTAGTAGGATTTATTTCAGGGGGCAAACATCAGGAAAGGTAAGACTTGATCATAAGCACAAAATCTATGGCCCCAGAATCTGCTGCTAATAAATGGACACTACATTATAATGTGATGATGATGTTGACTCTACTCTCTATCCGTCCCATAATTCATTGAAACCTCCCCCATTTCCCTCCATTAATGTTATAAACATACAGTATGATGATAAAGCTTCAGGAATTGATTACCCTGTGAAACAATGGCACAAAGAGAAGTCGATTTTTTTAATTATAAGTTATAGAACAACGATGAGACTTTTTAACCAAAACATTGTGCATTTTAACTTGAGTGCACGACAAAGAGTCCGGTTCATTAAAGATGCATTTTTTTCTTCTTCAAATAAGTTATAGAACGATGATGAGACTTTTTAGCTAAACATCGTGCATTTTTTTTCAAATAAGTTATAGAACGATGACGGGACTTTTTAACTAAACATCGTGCATTTTAACTTGAACAAATTAATGATAATAGTATGCAATGTGATTGAAGGTTGAAATACGAAAAATTCTACATTAGAAAAAATATGATACGGTTAAAGTACACCTTGAAAAGACATCATTTCCCAAGATTAAATCCAACACAAAGCCAGGCTGTCAGCTTATTTGTCCAGTGACGATTTACCACTGACCCCCTACACACCTCTCACTGCGTGTGAGGCTGTCATCCCCAATCACATTGCTTCTTCCTTTTCTTGTTTCTTTAGTAGTATTTGTTTTGTCCTTATTTGTCAACCCTATTTCCCAGCTTTTCTCAAGCTTTCCACCAAATTCAAGAAAGTAAAAATGGCAAGAACAAAGCTTATTATTAGGACAACCATTATGTTGTGCTTATAAAATAAGTGAACTTATTGTTCATTCATACAATGTTCATGTGCTGGAAAGTCAATCAAACTACTGTGTTGAAACAGCAAAAAACAAAAGATGATTTCAAGATAATATTAAGTTACACAAAATCAAGAAGAAGTGAATCACTTGCTCAAAGCGTCCACATTTGTTGAAATGGTGTTTCTAATTAAGGGATTCTGAATTACAACTGTTAAGCTACACAGATACATTTTGCTTGTGGATTCAGTTTCCTGGGATGTGCAGAAGAAGCATCAAACAGTCAGCCTTCCATATCATATCATATCATCTCCAGAAATCAGGCATTATTTTACTCCATGTCTTAGTGTATTATCCCATCATCTTCTTCACTTCTTCAAGCAAATGTTCAATCAGAAACATCTGCAGCCTTGAAAACTTCACCATGGACAAAGATCTATCCAAAACAACATTACCAAGAAAAGAACAAACAGTTGCATGATAATGCAGGTTCAAAGAGTACTGAAATGAGAAAACTACGTTGAAAAGAAAGTTCGTGAAAAAACCCTAATGCAAAAGAGGAATGAAATGAGACGGAAATCTGAATCTAGGGTAGAGAATGGAAGTAATGATGACAGTTTGTAAAGGTGGATCAGAGAGTGAAAAAGGCATCAGAAGTACATAGATCTCGATGTCATCATTTCATAGAAGAACAAAAACAGAAACAGACAGGAAAAGAAAACTTCTTGAAGCCATCATTACATAAATCATCATGCCAATCATCATCATCCAAACAAAAACCAAAACCAGGAAAACAAGTAATCTGACAATACCATCATTAAAACAACACCAGCAAGAAACAACAGAATCTATCTGCCTGCAACTCCGAATCTAGTTCACTTCAGCATCACCATTACCTCATTCTGCATTCCAAACACGAAACTCGTGCACTACACCCGATCCACCTGACCTGAGGCAACTCAGAAACACCAACAAAACACAACAATAACCGAAAACAAGAAGAACCCAGAAACAAAAACACAATCTTTGCCAAGATCCAATGAAAAAGTCGCCATCTTTACGGAAAGCAGCAATTGGGGGGAATGAAGCCTGGTCCGACGACACTAACATAGGATCTTAAGCCAAGAACCCCCTTCTTCAAAAGGGACCTAAGATCTAATTAGTGGCCTCGCACCAGACAACATTCCCCTCAAAAGATATTTGCTTCCTCTTCATCTCCACCTCCATTTCCACCATTAAGAAGAACCAAGAACAGAGAAACAATCTTTTTCATAACCATGTATGATCCAAAAGGGAAGAAAAGGGGAAGGGGTGTGGTGTTTTTGCATAGGATGAAAAACAAGAGAGGAGAAGTGAGTTGTGGAGGGATGGAAGAGTGGGAGGAGAAGATAAATAAAGGATGGGAGAAGGGAGGGGGTTAAAAAGAAAGGACAAAAAGTCATAAAAGCTACCCCAACAGTCCCATGACCCCACACACAACTATTTACCATTACTTCACTGTCTCATCACATTATACAGATTCATGCAACCAAAATTTACTTCTCGTGCTAATAATTTCACCATCATTACTTCTACCACTAACAAAATCCAAACACTTGTAGCATAGCACTCCTATTTGGTTTGTTTCCCTTCCCACCCACCCTCACATGCACACATTTCTAGTTCTAAACCCTAATAATTTTACTATCATTGCAAATACTACTAATCAAGTCTTTGTGTGATTCGTCTTTATTTTGCAAAATTTGTTAAGGTGTGTTTTTGGCTATACATACACACCACGCACATGCAGCATGGTAGATATTAGGGTAATTGCTCAAACTTTTCAAATTTAAGTGTGTACTGAAAGATATATATCACATCGGTTTCTTACAAAATTAGTGCTTACATTTAAGGTATTAGGTCACCCCCACTTAGTACCAATTAGTTTTAATATGGAAGCCCAAGATACATTAAAATTTAACATGGTATTAGAGCTCAGGTTGAGTATCATAATACATTTTTGGAGGAAAAAAATTGGCTCTCCCCTACTTTCATAACCAGACATATTTATTTATAAGCACGCATTCCCCAAAGATTGGTTGGAAAACTTGAATGGATTTCATAAGATTTGAAAAATGGGAAGTAGTAGTAGTAGTTAATGTGGATAAAGAATTGAGTGCGGTGTGGGGGTACTTGGGAGTGAATGAAGGGCGGAGAGGGCAATGAATGCGAAACATGAAAAAAGGGAGGGGACCCCTGGCCCTGCCGCTGAGCGTTACTTCATTTTCTAAGCTTGCGGGGGGAAATGGAAATGGAAATGGAAATGCATCGAACACTGAAAAAGACTGAAATCTCCCATAAATTTCTCCTCTTTCCCCATTTCAACCATCTTTTCCCACCCTTTTATTTCCATCCATAGTCAGCACCAATTTCCCATTCTGGGCATGCTTTCCTTCAACCCTTCACTCCTTGTTTGCATTTCATTAAAACAATTATTTTCAATTCTAATTATTTCAGCTTATTTTCAAATTGATGGAATTTAGTTTAATCATAGTTTCTTATTTAACTTCTCACGTTGCTAAGTTTAGTTCAAGCGAAAGATCGAACATGGCCTTAGTCTTGGCAAATACGGATTTTTCATAATTTACGAACATCTATTGCATTTTTTAACTTTAAAAAAAATACTATGTAGACTTTTTATTCAGACATTTTTAATATAATTTTTAGTATCTTAATTTTTAAAAAGGGTTCAAACAGACCCTCAGTTATTTTATAAGTGTCAATACAACTCTCGATTTTTCAATTCAAGTATAACCTTAATTTGCTCTAAAATCCCAGTCAACCCCAGATAGGCTGAAATACCTTTAGATTTTTTTAATAAAAAAATAGAAAATGTGTATGTGTTGCAACCGTGTTCTGGAGAGTGCAATTCAAGTTTTATGGAGATTGTAGTCGAACATTTTAGGCGTTGTTGTGTGAGAATCATGGACTTCTATCATAAAACCAATTGATACTATGTAGAGGTGACTCATGTCTTATATACTATGCAATTACTATGTCAACCATCAATGTGTAACTCTTAACACGTTGTAACGCCTTTTAAATTATTCCCCGATCTCTCTAAAACCTTGTCGCATGCTTTGTAACACCTCAACCATCGTCTTCCACTGTGGTCGATGTTGCTTCGCAACCTTAGCCGTTTCATGAAAGAATCGAGATTCAAGAATTTGGAAGCGATTGGCGGTGACAACGCTAGTGCAAGAGGCGGGGTTTGAGGAGCATAAATTTTGGTAAAGCAATGGCGGTAGGGAGAGATGCGGCTCTGAAACGGCTGACAGTGACTCCGATCGTAGATCGGTTCAGAGGATGTGAAGGAGTGAAAATATTAGATTAGGAATTCTGACGATGACTTTATTTTACTGAGTAACAAGAAAGTCATGGGGATTTACGAGCAAGACAAAGGTAGTATGGAGCGACTCGACTCTGAAATCGCCAATGGTCGTGGACCATTTTGGGTGATAATGAAAAAGCAAGAAAATGATAAAATGGAGAACAATTGTAGTGATGTATAATTTGTGAATATTAACCAGAGGGAAACTGTCTGATCGTCGTGACTGAGCTATGATTTCTAAAATGAATGTCACTCCTTATTGAATCTGCATTTTTTTTAAAATGATGGTCTATCATCACTTAGAGTGGAACTAAGCGTTACTCAAGCATTGCCCCATTTCTTTTAATTAGAGGATCATTTCGAAATTTCCACTTGAAACTAGAGAAGATCGGTATTGACCGAGACTTCAAAGCAACAGGAACATAGTTACATTAAAAAAAATCAGAAGCTATATTAATACTTAAGAGAAAAGTTTCTTTATAACCCTACCTAATAGTTGACATAAGTGCCGATATAACATTCCAGTGTTCGAAAGTGCCAATAAAATCCTAAACAGTTTGTGAAGTGCCAATATAATCCTCTCCAGCAACTTTTGGGCAGAATTATGTTTGATGACTATTTTACCCCTCTGAAGAAATTTTAAAAAATAAAATTGTGAATGGACTTTAATGCCCTTGACCCTAATATTTCTCATTTCCCTCTCTTCTCTGCCATTTCTCCTCTTCAACAACGCCATTCTTCTCCGACATCACTATGTCATTTCTTCCTTCTATGATTCCCTTAGCCAGCTGGGCTAGGGTCGCATCGCGTCATGATTGGCTTTGGGTAGGTTGAGATTGGCATTACGTGGCTTCGCTGGGTGGGCTAGAGCGGCGTCGCGGTGGGTGGCGGGGCTACATGGAGGTCGGTTGCAGGGCTAAATGTGGAGATCAGGGATAAATTACGTTGCTAGGGTTTCGGTAGCGGGGGGCTGGGTGTCGAGTGGTGGGATCGTGGCGATAGGTGGGCTAGGGTTTAGGGGCTGGAAGGGTGGTGGTGGTGATAGGGTTGGTGGCGACGGAGCTAGTGGAGACAGGGGTTGGTGGTGGCGGGCTGGCTGGAGGGGGTGCAGTAGTGGTGGCGATAGGGGCTGAGTGGAGGGGGTGGGGTAGCTGTGGGATGGAAGGTGGTGATGGAGGTGGTTCGAGTTGTCCTAACACTTATTGGCTTTAGGTTAAAGGGTATTTTAGTCATTTTACATGTGGTCAATGTTGGTCAACGCCAAAATAGGGTGTTAGGGTTATATTGGCACTTATGTCAATTAGTTAGGGTTATTTTTGCACTAAAAAATATTAGAAAGTTATAATGACACTTAATCAAGTAGGTAAAATTATATTGTTATATATCCCCAATATTTATGAAAGAATCGAAGATTATAGGAACACTTTTTTAAAGAGTGTGACAGTGAATTCCTACATCTCTGTATCCACAACTTTTAATATTTTCAGTTTATGAAAATTTCAACTTCCCATAAATTCAAATATCTACTAAAAAGACCGGAGTAATACAATTATCTCAAGTCTAGCATTTGTCTCTTTATTTTTATTTTTATAAAAAAAAAGTGGTACGAAACAACCGCAAGGTTATCTTTACCTTTGAAGTGTACAAGCGAGAGGGAAGCTTCAATATTTGGCTGAGGTTCACTCATGGTCTGGTCATTAATTTTGACATTTTAATTTGTACCTCATATTAATAATAATAATTTTTTTCAAAATAGAGTAGGATATCATTAATAAGTGGTTCGGGTGTGGTAACCCTCCAATACAGATTTGGATAGATTATGTGCATCTTGAACACACAATTTCCGCACTTTCATCAAGTGAAACCTATCAAAAGTAATTGTTAGCATTATGATACTCCTAACTAAACACATGAGACTTGGGGGGACCGTAGAAAAATTCATATTGTGCTTTAACACTGTCTCACAATTTTTTTTTATGAAAAATGTGCTTTAGCACCATCTCGCAGAGGGCGCGCATTAATATTATTTTGAGTCGGGCAAGACAACCAAAATGACATGCATTCAAAATATCGTCACGCTCTCTATCCATCTGCAACTACCTAGCTACTCCTAAATGTTGTACACCGCAAATTTTTGACTATTTGGTGCATCTAACGTTACACGTATACCAAAATAGCTCTTGGGATTTGCTATTTTTCCATTACAAAATGTATTCTACTTATAAAATTTGTATTTTTGAAGGTGAAATGTACTCCCTTCGTCCTACCAGTTTTGGACTATTTACTTTTTCGGTGGGATATTGTTAAATTAATCTCAAGATCTATTTTCTTAATATCAAATTTTTATGTGGAATTGTTACATATGAGTAGAGATATTGACGGTCAAACATGATCGTTGAAAATCGTGAAAAAATGAAAATCACAAAATTGGGACGGAGGGAGTATTATATTTTAGTTTAAAAATATTGTGTGTTTCATTGTGTCATAAATATTGTTGTTAAGGAAATCATTCTCGTAAAAAAATTAAAAATAAAATAAAGCATCATGCCTTATTTCCTTTCAACCTGAAACCTGCAAATTTAGAAGCATTCAAGACCGATTGTTCTGCATGTCACACAATGATCTGGGAGGAAAAATTTCGAAAGACATCTTTAACAATACAACGCACTTAAAGATTTATTGTATGTAACACCATGACCAGAGAGATTCTCAAATCTACTCTATATCTAAAAGTATGAGTTATTTTGTTGGGAACAGGTTTATGTACGGTAGGCTGTACTCTCGTCTTCAAAATTGGATCTCCGGCCTGCTTCGCCTTTGCCTCATCTTCAACGGGAAACCTTTTGCTACCGGTCATGGACAATTTTAGGGTAGCCTGTTACAATTTACCTGCCCTCGAATTCTTTCCCCCAATTTGGTTGATTTCTTTGTGAACTCCTGCCACCTTCTATGTCGGTGGTCAGGAATTGCGGCTTCCCACCTGCCTGGTTCAGACCGCTCCATGTTGTTCTGCTACGTGTGGACTTGCCGCCTCCCCCATTCCTTACATGTCGTCTTTCCGCCTTCCTCCTTCATGTACGACTTCTCATTTTAGGTATATTCCTCTTTATTTTTACATCGTACTGTTCTGCATGTTCCTTCTTCTTCTTCTTCGGATCATCTATGGGTGAAACCATCCCTTACGATTAATTTATCGTTCCCTTGTCTATTTTAGAAGGGAGGTATTTGATTGGTTGTAGCAAACTCATGTTTAAAAAGTTTGAGTGAAGTAATAAAATTGAAAAACTGGTTTTACCGTTTTAGCCGTTAACTAGAAAACCTATATTCCAATTTGGTCTAACCTAACCAAGTATGTAAAGTAAATAAACACGAGACACACAACTTGGTTACGCAGTTCGGCGAAATCCACCTACGTCTGCGGGGCC
>JAULKM010000009.1:204589-215323 GCA_032355605.1 Rubia tinctorum
ATATTTGCACTAAAAATTAACTGAGAGTTATATCTGCACTTTCCTTATTATATAGGGGTATATTTGTATAATCCCCTTTACATTTAAATGTAGTTATAGTTGTTAGAATTGGAATATGCATTGTATGATAGTATAGTACGTACTATAATTAAGGAGACCAATTTAGATCCGGAATAATATTACATTGCAAAATAATACACTAACTTAGTAGAATTATGTGGGATCATTCGATCCTGAATGATTATGTGTGATCTAGGAATTTGAAATTTTTTACTACTTTTTATTTATTCCCTTACCTAATTGTCAGTATCGCGTTTTGAATAAGGGTGTAAACCAAACCTAAATCGAGTAGTGGTGTGTTCGACCTCGAGCTCGAAAAATATTAGTATATGTTCGTTTTCGAGCTCGAGCTCGGTTTGTAACTTGATCGAAATCGAGCTCGAGCTTGAGCGAGATTGGCTCGTTGAGCTCGTTACCTACAAACGAGCCAATACAACCCTCTAGTTTATACAAAATTGTAAATTAAAAATAATTTAAATATATAGGTACAATCTCGTGAAACTCGACGAGGCTACCAAACAAGAATGAATAATCTCGAGCTTGAGCTCGCCTAATAATCGAGCTAGATCGAACTCGGCTCGTATTCGTCTGGCTTGAGTTCGAGTCGAGCTTTTGCTAGAACTGTTTGCGAGTTTTTCACGAACGACTTGGTTCGTTTACACCCCTAATTCTGAATCGCAGAATTGAAGATACTGCTACACGGAAACTTTTCATTTGCTAAAGTGGATGAGAATTCAATACCCAATAAGAATTTGTACACCAAAAGTGTTGCATAAAGGAAGATGTGAAGTGAACTTGTGAAAACAAATTCTCTCTTACTTATTCTACCATATGTCTACATAGAGCACAAACTCTGCCATTCATTGTTGGCAATGTTGTTTACCGGGCTGGTATCAGCCTTATGAACAAGGGCACAAGAAGGGATACATTAACGCAAATGTGCTTAACAAGGCCAGTAGGCCTAGTATAACCCATGGACCATCCATAAGCAAACATCATGAATAATATCGAAACACGAAGCTCCCTTTGGAAGGGAAGTCCTCTTCTCAGATAGTCTATGATGGTAAGCGATGTCGAAAAAGCAATGGAATTAGCCACCAAGAAACCAGTCAGAGCCACCATGCTACCATGGGATTCGGGGACGGATTCCACAGTGGGTTCAGAATTTGAGGACATGTTGGGAGATTTTGAGGAAGAAAAATTGGATCTTGATTTTATATGTTCTTGATTTCTTTAAAAGTGGGAGTGTGTTCAGAGTGATCTTCCAAAGCAAGCAAGAAGTGTTATAGAATTATTGTTATTACGATTACTTTATAGAGTTAACTGCCACGTTACCCTGACTTTTGGTCGAAAGTGTCAATATGACCCTGTAAAATTTGAAAGTGAGATTATAATCTTATTATTTGCTTAAAAGTGCTAATATAATCTTGACAACCTGAATTTTGTTGGAATTATGTGAATTGACCAATATACTCCTCTTAAAAATCAAAATTTCAGAAAATATCTAAAGGACTATTTTACCCTCATCATTGTTGCTTTACTGCTATTTTTGAAGTCCAATCTTATTGCTTTACTATGCAATTTTTTGAAGTCCGGTTTTTGAAGTCATGTTCAACATTAATCGCAGGAATCTGGAGGGGATTTCCTCGACGGACGGACAAAGGCAACACAGGAAGGAACCCCATCTTCCTTCTCAGTCGCAAATCAGTGGCAGGGGTTGGTGAGTGGGTGGGACTATGGTGGTAGAGCGGAGGAACAAGAATCGGGTGAGGAGGGAGAGACGCTGGGGTTTCGAATCGGGGGTGGGGTGGGGTGGGGCGAGGCAGGGCAGGGCGGAGCCGGGGTTCAAAACGATGCCAAGGTTGGGAATCAGAGCGGTGGAGGGGTGGGATCCAGTGGCGGAGAAATGGTGGTAGAGGAGCTAGATTCAGTGGCGAGTTGGGCTGGGCTGGGCGAGGAGGGGGAGATGGTGGTTGGCAGGTTTGGAGAAGGAGGGAGAGACGGTGGTGGGAGATAAGTTTGGGTGAGTAGGAGGGGAGATAGTGGTGGTGGTGCTAGGGTTTAGGGTTGGTGCCGGTGGTGGGTTGCGGGGATGGGTGAGAAAGGAGGGTTAATGGTAGTGGTGGTCGGAGCGGAGGGGCTGCGATGGTGGTGGTCGGAGCTGTGGTGACTCAAAATTTTCCATCAGCTCCACCGCAATCATATAGCGCCGGCGGAAGTAATGGTTTCATGCGCCTGTATCACGTTCGCAGGAGAAATTCGTGTCGCCACGGCGATAACGAGTGGTGGTGTCTAGATTTAAGGGCATCCGACACTGGATCTGGGCGCGAGGCGGTATAGCTTGGGTCGGGCTCGTCCACCGGAGGTACTGGTTGCTCGACGAGGGCAGAGGTGGTGAGGTTCCTACGGAACTCCAGATTCCGGAGCGGCGGCGGTAGAGCGGCGGCGACGGAGGTGGTGGAGCAACTGTGAAGAGGATGAAGAAGAATGTAGGGTATTTTTGTCTAAGCATTTTTTGTTTTAAGATTAGGGTTATTTTAGTCTTTTTTTATTTGGTCAATGTCGAAAAACTACCGGTCAATGCCAGAATACTGTCAAAAGGTTATATCGGCTTATCTGATGCAAAAGTTAGGGTTACAATAGCACTTTCAGATTTTACAGGGTTGTATTAGCACTTTTGTGAAATAATAGGGTTATTTTTGTATTTTGCCCTACTTTATAAATTTACATATTTTTATAGTTAATTTAATAGTTTTGTATTCAATGATAAATGAATTCTTTGGAAGTATCATTATGTTAGATAAATGTATTTGATTTTTTAGTTGTCATTTTTACGATAGAAAAAACTATAAAGTTCATGAACTTGTCTAAGAAGGGAATCATATTTTACATTTAAATGTAGTTATAGTTTGTAATATGCATTGTATGATAGTATAGTACTATAATTAAGGAGACCAATTTCGATTCAGGATAATATTATATTGCAAAATAATACACTAAATTTGTAAAATCGTGTGGGATCATTCGATCCTGAATGATTATGTGTGACCCGGGAATATAAAACTTTTTATACCTTTTGTTTATTCTCTTGCATAATTGTCGGAATCGCGTTCTGAACCATAGAATTGAAGATGCTACTACACGGAAACTTTTCATTTACTAAAGTGAGAATTCAATACCCTTTATTCAATTAGAATTTGTACACCAAAAGTGTTGCATAAAGGAAGATGTGAAGCGAACTTGTGAAAACAAATTCTCTTACTTATATATATGATACCCATATATCTACATGAAAACAAATTTTCTTACTTGTTCTACCTATATCTATGTCTACAGAGAGCACAAACTCTGCCATTCATTGTTGGCAATGTTGCTTACAGGGCTGGTATCAGCCTTATGAACAAGGGCACAAGAAGGGATACATTAACGCAAATGTACTTAACAAGGCCAGTAGGCCTAGTATAACCCATGGACCATCCATAAGCAAACATCATGAAGGACATCGAAACACGAAGCTCCCTTTGGAAGGGCAGTCCTCTTCTCAGATAGTCTATGATGGTAACCGATGTCGAAAAAGCAATGGAATTAGCCACCAAGAAAACAGTCAGAACCACCATGCTACGACTACCCGATATGGATCCTTCAAGGCCAATGTTTCCCGGTGATGGAGCGATCGAATCTGTGCTGCCTGTGATGTTGTAAGATGGCTGAAACGGGACCTCGGATAAGTGGGATGGAGGGCTGATTCCGGCTTCGAAGGTGACAGTAGCAATCAGTGCACAGATGACTAACAGTGCGTCTCGCGCATGAGTAGGAGGGTCCTTTTCCTTGTGGGACTGGAAATATCGTCGCCAACTCTTTGGTCTTTCGGGAGTTTCTTGAGTCCCATCGCGAGGTGTGATCTGGAGTACGGAAGCGCATTGTCCTCCCGATTGTTGCAGCATGTTTCTGAGTTGGATATCAGTGGAAGAAGGCTCCATCAGCATGTCCAGAATGTCTATTGGTGTCAAACCTCTATTGTTAACTGCATTCACTTCTATCATGTCTTTCATAGTACTGGTTTCAGTGAGCATAAACTCCACAGTCTGAAACAAAACATGGATCACAAGATTATAAGCATAAAAACAGTATCTTGCATTGTTTTCAATCAAAACAGGCGCGAGGAACAATAGAAACAAGTGCTAAAAACTTGCCTGGAGTTGTTTCTTCAAAACTGCATAGTGAAGAACAGAGTTCCCTTCTTTATCTTTCCAGTTCATGGGCTCATTCAGGCCAAATCTGTCGAGCCACTCCGTCAGCCTCGCAAAAGCGCGAAATCTGGAGCATTTGACAGCCAGATGCAGTGCCGTCTCTCCCAAATCAGTCACATCTTTCAGAAAATCTCCACGAGCATTGACCAACTCATCGATAACTTCAATCCTTCCGTTCATAGCAGCATAGTGAATGGCTGTCCTTCCATCTCTACTTGAGAGCCGACAAATTTCGGGATCCCCAGCACAAGCTGTCAAAATCCCTCTTACAATCTCCAGATTACCATAAGCCGAGGCCACATCGAGTGGCCAGAATCCATCCTGGTTCTGCTCTCTGAGTAAACCAGGGCTTCTCTTGATAACTTCTTGCAGAAACAGCAGATGCCCTGCCTTTGCAGCTATGTTCAGAGGGTTTTCTATCAGATTTGTCAGAGTATAATCAGTAAGAACAAAGGGATTTTCGCGAAGTAACTTCCTAAGAGCTTCAATATCACCTGTAAAAGCTGCAGTGAATAATCTTGGATCCATTTACGTCGACCTTTTACAAAGTAAAACTGAAACATAGCCAGAACTGGTTTAGTTCTGTCCTAACATATGTAGATAGAAGAGTCAGTTTCCAGAAAAACTAATCATTCAAAAGCCTGAGAATTTTCAACAAGACCTTTCAAAACAGCAATGCCAGGTCGTCAACAACTCCAGTTAGACTCATCAATTTGGACACTTCCCATAAAAATCATAGGAGGAAAAAGGATGCAAATGTAAAAGTATAGGTCTCATTCCAAGTAAATGACTTAAATTTGCATATCATTCCAAAACCGAAGAATTTTCAGCAAGACCTTTCAAACAGCAATACCAGGTCGACATTGGTAACTCCAGTTTTACTCAGCTATTTGGAAACTCTCAAAAAACATCATAGGAAAACAAAGGTTGCAAATGTAAAAGTACAGGTTTCATTCCAAGTAAATGGCTTAAGTTTGCATAACGCCTCTTCACACAGAGAGTCGCAGTCTTAGAGTGCGGGCAATGCATATCATCATTCCACAATTTACTCATTACAACAGTTTTCTGAAAAAGAAAACTGATTCCAAAGCACGAAAGGATAGAGAGAACCAGCCTTCATTTCGAGGATGGCTCGATAAATAACATGGGAATGGGAGAAAATTAAGGTTGTATCTTGTCATGAAGGGTCACCACCAAGTCATGAGCGTCGTCTAAAAGCTTCCAAACGTCTAGATGTCCTGCCATGCTATTGCATTCCCGGAGAATTTCATCCATGCTACTGTACTTCTCGATGATCAGCTTCCGTTTCTGCAAAACAGAAGCTGCAATGGCGTAAAGCAGCAGATCCTCAGTTGGAGGGGCCCTCGACCTCAGTCTTCCCCACGTGGACTTTGTGATTCCTGCTCTAATTGCTGCCTGATCGGCCCACATTACTTCCCAGAGGCAGAGAACCTGCTCGAAATCCAGCTCCCGTCTGAACAAAACGACCACCATTCTGTACACGAAGAAGCAGTCCTCGGCTTCAAGCTTCTCCAAATGCCGGTATAGATGTGAGTCCTTGCTTTTTATTATCTTCGCGACGATGTTCAGCTGCCTCCGGATCCCCACCTCATCAAGACGGAAGTTGTGCCGCGCTTTTTGCATGAATCCAACAAAGCACCAGAAGGCTTCGATGTTATCTTCCATTACCGCAATGATTGGAGATAGTAAATCACTCATCCCCTGACAATATCCAATCTCGGGATCATATAATGTGTAGGCTTCGAGGATGGCTACAAGGCGCGCAGCGTGATAAATCCTACACGGTTCCAAGTGATCAAAATCCTTCAATCCAACGCCCTCGGCCAATTCTATTGCCTTGTCTTCGGATATTGAAGCCTGTGAAGGGGAATAAAGAACCCATTCAGCATTAGCCCGAACAGCATCGACACGAATGATCCTCTGCCAAGTAGTGAAGTCTTCTGAGTTCTGAGAGCTCGGGCTATCATCTGACTTGGGAAGGTTCTGTTCGGATGTTGACACACCAAGATCGTTGCTTTCTGTACTTTCCTGAGAAATCAGTAACTGCGTTTCGTCAGGCTCTGCAGACGAGTCAGAATCGGATGAGTCTGTTTCAAGTACACCAACATTCCCAGTAGTTACTGCACTCTTGCTATCCTCATCCACCGATGTATCATTATCTGTCTCTCGTGCATCACCATCTCTTGTTTTGGTTTCCTTCACCTCATCAGCATACACAGAATTAACAGAACTCCGAGCACTAACAACTTCTTTATCCAAACCAGGAGAATTCAAAACTTCGCTTGAATCCCCATCTCTTGTTTTGGTTTTCTCCTCACATTCTGGGCCCACTTCATTAGCATAAACAGAATTAACTGAACTCCGAGCACTAACAACTTCTTCATCCAAACCAGGAGAATTTGAAACTTCACTTGAATCACCATCTCTTGTTATGGTGTTCTCCTCACATTCTGGGCTCACTTCATTAGCATAAACGGAATTCCGAGCACTAACAACTTCTTCTTCCAAACCAGGACAATTCAAAACTTCACTTAAATCCCCAGAATCTTCATCATTGCTTTCATTTTCAAAAGTTTCTTCCTTAGACTTGAAACTTTTGTTTGAAAGCTCCTGGCACCGTCTTCGCAGGGATACATATTCTTTTCTGTAATATTAAATGCACAAATGCAACACAAAATTTAGAAAAATGTCCAAAGTTAGCAGATGGAACTTTAGGATCCATAGTCTCATGGAAGCAATTGAGCATACACAAGAAATTTTACCTTTTCTGAGCTTTGATAATGTCCCTTTCTTTTTTATTAGTCTTCAAATCATAGCTGAAACGGTAGAAGTAATTTGGGGTAACTGAGCTTGCATGATTACAGTAGAATGTAACAAATGAAGAAAAGCAACAACATACAACAAAACATTTTCCAAACAGTTACCCCGACAATCAAGACAGGTTATAGTTAATATATGACCTCAAAGTCATAAAAATGCTATTGTGGAAACAGTTGAGAGCATTTCTTTTTCCCATATTCCATGCTATGGATAAATGGTATCCTACAAAAAACAAATGAAACTTTGACAAAGTGCATTGTGTGCGTGCATATAACTGCCCATCCATGTTCTCCTAAGTTCTTAAACAGATTATGCCCGATCGACTACCTAGCAAATTTTAGTTATTACATGCAAGAGAGGAGCCTAATCATGAATGAACGTGATCCTTCATATCCGGCCACGTAAAATGTTTACATGATGTAGATCATTCTCACAAAATGGCACTAGCGACATTTATCCAGGAATTAAACAACGTCAACCCTTCGTTGGGTTGCAGATAATCCATTCAACAACGAAGCAAAGAGAGATGTGCTTACACTCCAAGAAGGAAAGGCCAAACCTCTGCCCGTATACTTGGATCAACACCCTGCTCGAATAAAAGCAGCAAACTTAAGTTAGACTAAGGCTCGGCACAAAAGGTTGAAATAAAGTGAAGCTTTTTATGAACATACCCCGCTCCTTGCTTTCTTCAAGAACTTGACACCTCCATCAAGTAGCCTCCCTTCCGCATCAAAATAACTCTTCCACTGCTTTGGAAGCAGAGCGTGTTTCCTTCTCCTCCTAGACCAGGGTGATTTAAGACTTCCCCTACAGAAGATTCCACAATACATCTAATCATATAACGCCAAAGTCCAAACAAATACAACATTTCAGAAAAGAAAGAGCACACTTCCCCGTAACACTACTAGTAGTAGAGCAAGGCCCTATTGTTTAAGACTAAACTGAACTAAACTAACTTAAACTCCATACTCCATCCATCCAAACAAGAGCCCCATTTGAAAGTGGGATTCCAACAAAAACGAAAACCATGACTACTTTCTCTAGCTTCCAGCAACAGAGATCTCCTCAATCCATGAAAGGAACAAGTGATCAGGCCCTCGCGAAGGAAGAAGGTAAACTAAATGAAGGGGTTTACAATGGCGTAAAAAAGGAAAGGAAAAGGGATTTAGGAACTCACCGATCAGCAGGAAGTGGTGAGGAGAAAGAGGCGGTGGAGGAGGAGGTGGTAGAGGTGGTGGTGGAAGTGGAGGAAGCAACCACTAATAAAACCGATCTCAGATGAATCCAGGACGGTCGAGTACGTGTAGAAGAAGAAATATTAGCGGACCAGAATGAAGTCTGGCTCCGTCTTAGTGCCTTCAACAACGGCTTATCTTGCATCATCAACATCGAAGAATCCTAGAATACTACACTAAACTACTCTAAAACAAGGCTACTGAATCAAAATCCAATCTTTAAACGACCCTTCTGATTTTTCCAGCTAAAAATCCAGTCTTGATTCAACCCTTTTGATTTCTCAAGCTAAAAACCCGATATCTATCCTACTTTTTCGAAAACTAAAAGCAAATTTCGATTGTTGGTTTTGCGTTTATGTTTACCTACGTGAGTAGACGACGGTGGCGACCAAGGCGAGCCCAGCCATGGCCGTCACGACGATGGCTATACCAACATTAGAAGACGCCGGAATTGATGAAGACCCCCAAAATGCTCCTCCTCCACCACCTGCGCCGCCACCGCCGCCGCCGCCCGCCGCCCCACAGACTGCGAACATCCAACCCCTCCGGCGAGCATCACCGGAGAATAAATCAAACATCAACGACGGGATCAGGACTCCGATCACCGCCGCCGCTGCCGGGGAATCGGGTTGGTTTCGGGTTTAGGGATTGTAGTGATTCTAAAGCCGCGGCACAAGGGAAACACCATCACTCACATCGCCCCATGCGCTTTTTCTACTCTCTCTCTCTCTCTCTGTCTTTCTTTCTTTCTTTCTTTTTTGCTTTAAAATTTGTGGGATTAATTAAATGATGCTAATGATGGAGTGTTAAGTACTGCTTTTGATTTAGTTTAGGGAATGATTAGAAAATGTCACATGAATCCAAATCTTGAAGAACTTCCTTTTCTGTTTTTTTCCTATCTTTTCTTATACTCGATGTTTTTCTTCCAAGACAATAAATCATACGTTGTAAGTGACAAATATTTTAAGGTATCTAGAATATTAATATAACGAGAAATAGCAAAACAATAGTTCTAGTTAAAATGATTTAAGTTTAAAATGAGTAAGTCAATTTTAATTTTGCGCAATTCAATTTCCATCACTTCACCTACAATTCAATTCATTCAATATATTTTAATTAGATAAATTTTAGGTCAGTATAGTCCTGCTATTCTTATTTTAAGTTTGTCCATTTCGAGAATAAGATCTGATATGTTTTCAACTTAATATAACTTTTACCGTAACTTACTTACTTTTAACTTAGTTTAGTTTAATTCAATCTAACTAAATTTTATCCAGACAAAAAGAATTATATTTCATTGATAGTGTTGAAGATCTTGTTTTCACTAACTTGTAGTATGTAGTTTAATTCAGTGACAATTTAAATTGATACTATTTAATTTAATTTTGATCTACTCCTTTTTTGGCATGTGCTCAAGAGGTACCAAACAAAACAAACATTCATTTTAGTAAGTGTGCACTATTAGTGAAAATGCAGGGAGTATAATTTTTAGAGTAAAGTTTCAAAATAACCCTGACTATGATCCCGCTCAGTTCCACCCTTCTTCTTCCAGTCGACACCACCATTACCCTTCTGCCACTATTACCAATCTTCTTCGTGTTCATTTTTAAACAAGTGAATTCGCCGCTCTACCAAATGAATGAATTTGCCGCTCGTACGACGGCGAGACGGAGGACGGAGTAACGGCATTCATCTTTCCCCTCAATAAGCAGCAAACCCTTGATTTACCTCTCGTGGAAAGTTTATCAAGCACCGGGCATCGTCCTGGATTCACTTCTCGCCCCCGTTTCTTTGGAGTCATAGCCTCGTGGTCTTCGCCGCTGCTTTTCGGCCAGGAGCATCTGGTGGTAGTGGCTAGGGATGATCATGGGTCGAGTCTGGGTTAGGTCTAATAAGACCCATACCAAACCCTAAAAAAAATTATTTAGACCCAGACCCGACCCGCACCCTTCGGGTTTAAAAATTTTAGACCCGTACCCAGACCCGATGGGTCTAAACTGGTATTGGGTCCAAAACGGGTTCTAAATGGGTCAAATATTCTATTTTTTTCTTAAAAAATATATATTATCTTAAATGCAAATAATTGAAGTTCAATATGTGTTAGAATTATTTTTTCAAGAAAAAATATAAAATACATATTATTTGTTGAATTTGAAATAAAAATACAAAAAGAATATGAAAGTAATTTAGAAATTAGGGTAAATTATATAGGGGATTATACAAATATACCCCTATATAATAAGGAAAGTGCAGATATAACCCTCAGTTAATTTTTAGTGCACATATAACGCTGACTATTGAATGAAAGTGCAAATATAACCCTGTGATGCTATTTCCGGTGTTGACTG
>JAULKM010000009.1:224471-235359 GCA_032355605.1 Rubia tinctorum
ACTGGTGATGTCCTCTCTATTGCTTGCAGAGTTTGTATCAGAGAGGTGTTAGTGCCTGGAACTTTGATATTGAGGATTTAAAAAATCAAGCATCACTGGTGTGTAAGAGAAGTTATTAGAGGGAAACTTGGTTTTTAGGTTTATATTGCATACCACGTCTTTTGACTGTCATATACGAATGGTGCTCGGGGATGGCAGGTACAAGATGAAGATGAAATACAAGAAGATAACGAATATGTAAATTCAAAAGCAGATATGCAAATAAAGGTAATTAATACTTGATAAGTTGATAGTAATAGCTATATGATTTGGGTTACTGCTATCTACTTGATGGGATCCTACGCACTTCTGCATTCAGCTTACTTACTTTCTATAAAATATTATGATTAAAGCAATTTGAGATCATTAATTGCTGGCTAACAGCGGCCAGATGCACCTGCTCCCGAAGCCGGTCTATGGAGATCAGAATCGACAAGCTTTATTTGCAGGTAATCTTTGCAAGTAATATTATTACTCAAAATTAAGATCGGACTGTGTGCGTGTGGTTCTTTATTTCTTGAAGCTTTACTATCTGCATAAGTGAACAGCAATATTTAAAATGAATGTTTTTGAAACTTGACTGTGTGTTGCGTGCAACTTTCAACTTTCAACCTTGAACCTTTTTCGATCCTGATGTTTTCCCTCATGATTCATGAGTTTCAGCGAGCAGATTAATGGTGATAAGGGCACAAAAGTCTCTCAAAGTGATTTTATAGATGTGGACAATCAATGGAAGTGTTCACTGAAGAAGAGTGTTTCAAAAACTGATGTGGCAACCCCTATTACGGAAAAGGAGATGTCCTCCAAATTTAAGTGTCAACTAATAAAAAGCCGTCAAACTCAAAGTGGGCCACTCATGCCAGGAGTTGTGGCTAGCCAATCTACATCAGAGAGGGCTCGGACCTCAGAAAGGTGCATAATCGGATATTAGTTCATTTATCTACATCTTTCCTTCTGAGCTGATGTCCAGGAAGAGTGAGATATTAATATCTTCACACCTGGCTGATGTTTGTCAAATGATACGGGTAGAGGAATGTATTAATTTGTTGCGTTCCTGCTCTCAGAACTCTCTAGTTTTGTCTAATTTCATACTTGTATTTTTTTTTATCTGGGCTCTCTCTTGTATTTAATGAATACATTTATCTCTCCTTGTTAGGTCTGAGATTGAAACACGACAAGCGGTAGAGAAATCTTTTCAAGTGCGAAAAGCTCCTAGTTTCAGTGGTCCTCTAATGTTGCCAACTCGTGCTTCAGCGAATAGTTTATCTGCTCCGATCAAGTCATCAGGAGGTGGGAGTGTACATGTTGCATTTTAATACGATTAAATGCTAATTATTAGGGGAGTCAGTTATCAATAAATTCTGTTACACAGGGTTCAGAGATTCATTGGATGATAAATCAAAGGCCAATCTTGTGCAAATAAAAGGGCGGTTTTCAGTTACATCAGAAAATGTTGATCTTGTAAAGGTAAATCTCCTGCTTCTGGACACTTGATTTGTGCAGTGGCAAATTCTAACTTTATTGTTGACCATAGGATATTCCATTATGTACAGTTCCCCGGAGATCTTCTCAGGTAAGTAAGTGATAGAAGCTGTCACAGTAAAATTTCAGCAGGATATGCTTTTTGGGGCTTATTTTCTTTTCCCCCTTTTGATTGGGTATTCGTGTTTCTTTTCAGGGATCACCTTTGAGGAAATCTGCTAGTGTTGGAGACTGGGTTTTTGAATCCAGGCAAAATGTATGTGTGGCTAATTTCTTTACCATGTAGTCATGTACTTATATATAAAGAGACCCAGTCTTGATATGATCATATGACAATGTTTTTCTGCAAGAATTGCAGCCTAACAGCCATTCTCCGAAGGATATTGGGAACATCAATATACCTGCTTCTGTCCTAATGCCTCACCTCCAAAACCTTTTTCAGCAAACTTCGCTTCAGCAGGTATGAGTTTTGCTGCCTTCATTTATGGCTTTCTGCCGGAAAATTTTTAGAACAAATTTCATGGTTTTCTTGTGTTGGGAATTGAGATTTATCTGGGTTAATTCATAGATCTGATGCTTTATTGTTCTTGTATCAGGATCTGATTGTAAATTTGTTAAATAGTTTGCAACCAGCTGAGACAGTAGATGGTGAGCTGAATATTACATCACTATAATCTAGTTTTATATTGCGAGTGGGGTTTGATTACGCTAATTATGACTTCTATTCGTGCCAGTCTCTCAAAATGGAAAGTTGCCTCCAATTCCCCGCATTTCAGAGAGTAATGGAAATGTGAGTAAAATGCGACCGCCCTGGTTCTGATTTTTCTATACCATAGCTGATTGTGTTAAATACCATATTCATTTGTACGTGTATGTTCCAGCTTGATGCAGCTAATACGGAAAGAGAACATTTGCTGCTTACAAAAATCAGTGAACTGCAAGCAAGGATGAACATCTTGACTGATGAACTAACATCGGAAAAACTGAAATACGTTCAACTACAAAAGCGGATTAACATGGCATCTGGTCAGGAAAACGGTGATTCATGATGAGCGCACAAAAGGGTGCTGTACAATGTACATTAATCTTGTTATATATTCAGGTAAGACGACTATCCTGCGATTCACCTTGAGAAGATGATTGGTGGATCATAAAAAGAAGCAGAATCAAGGAATTTTACAGTCTTGTTCTCGGATGACAGAATTTTCGACAGAAGATTGCAGTTTTAGAAACAAGAAACGGGCAAGTTACCGGCCATGCATGTCATTCTTGCTGCGAGTCAGATGCAGGAAAAGATATATATAGAAAAAGTAGTGCAGTGTTGGGGGCAGGGGGTATACAATAATTTGCACTCTTTGTAGTTTGTGTATTTTGTAATATTCTGAGACTAAATATGTACCGTACTTTGGAATTATTGTCCGTGGAACTGTAAATTTGTTGAGTTAATGATTTAGTTTGAGCCTGATTCAGAGTTTTGTACCTAGATTCTTCGATTTTGGTTCTGTGAAATGCAAAACTTTGTCGGTCGGAGAGTGCGCGAACGAAGTTTGTAGGGTCTATATTTTACGTGGTGGTTCCATGCTACCATGGTACAATGTATAGCAGTACAGTTAGACGGTGTTCAAATTTTAGTCACAAATTTTAGTTCATACAAGGATATAGTAAAGATAAGAACTTTTAAGTGGTAAAAAATATTATTAACATAAACATTCAATTTGTTTTACTTACAATCACCAAGTCCTCCCGCACCACTACCAAGATCTCCCTCCCACCATCACAAAATCACCACCCAAAATACGACGCCAACTAGCGAGAAAGTGTCATGGTAGAGAATGATTCGCGAATGCTGTGCTTGCACCCAACTCGTTGATCGAGCAACTATCACCACTGCTGTCACTGCCGCACTAAATGATCAAACATTACCGTTGCCGTACTGGCCACCACAACTATTAAAAATCATCAAAATTCTTAAGTGGAATGATAACTAACAAGGAAAGTACTCTCTCCGTTCCTCCATAACCGTCTTATCATTAAAAAAATATCATTTAAAAAAAAGAATGGTTGAAATAGCATAAAAATTATGTGGATTGCCATTTTACGCCTTATATTTTACTAGTTCCGCCCTGTATTTTATACGAATTAAATACTTTATATATTTAATTTTAATTCAAAATTATATCAATTATTCTATATTTAATTTCCGTCCTCCTTTTTCCGACTACTACCCGGTGACCACGATTTCTCCATCTGCCAGTTTCCCACAACACTGGCGGAAAAACAACTCATCCACCAAAACCCTCCCCGTGAAGCCCTCATCGTTGCTCACCCGCAACCACACTCGCCTGAGTACCGTCAGAACTCTCCTGGGATACGAACAACCCCGCCAGAGAACAACCAGTCGAAACCACCTCCAACCCGATTTTCCAATAAATTTTCCGCTCACCACCCGCGTTGAATTTCCCGCCCAGCCCCCGCTCTCGTCGCCCTGACCAGCGACGACACCGGCCTGGTTCTCGTTTCCCACCCATCCCCAGTTTTCCTTTCTTCTCGTCAGCCCCGGTTCTCCTTTCTTCTCAACGCTCCGCCAGCGCCTTCAGTTCTCGTTTCCCCTTCGAGGCCCGTTTCCCCGCCTCGGCCCAGGTCTCGTTTCCCCGCCCTGGCCCGACTCTCATTTCCCGCCAATCCCCAGTTCTCATTTTCAATCAACGTACCTGGATCTCATTTCTACCGGCGAGAACCAGTCACTTGAGGGCCGCACGCCAAGAGCCACCGATTGAGAGCACGGCTGGGTTGGGGACGGGAGGGGCTGGGAAGGATGGTGGTTATGGCGGGTGACTAGGGACGAAAGTGGGGCTGGTCTAGGGTCGAAGGAGCTGGGGAGGGAGGGTTATTTCCAGCAAGGTTGGGTTCCGGAGGGAGGAACTGGGCGGGGTCGGGAGGGGCTGGGAGGGCTATATGTTTTTGACGGCGATGGCGGCGGTGGTAGTGGCGCAGCAAGGGAAAACAATTTTTTTAAAAAAATTAAAAGTTAAAATTAGTATTATATGTGTATATACGTATTAGGGTGCAATCTACTAATATACATGATGTGATTTAGCAACACCCTCCATTCATTGTCTTTACTTTTACATTCATTTTTATGCTAAAAACGGAAGTAAGATATTAATATTAGGATACTACCGTAAGTAAGACATTATGACAAATAATACTCTCTTTGATTTTCTAATATTGGCTCCGTTTGATTGCAAAAAATTTCAAGGCATGTTTGACCATCAATAATTTTAATTGCATACAATAACGCATGTCATGTGTGGTGTTTTTGGATTCTCCGTAACATGTAGTTTCTAAAAAGTAAAATTTTATGTCCGTTATTGTATAAAATGAAAGTTATCGTTGGTCAAATATGTCTTGATTTTTTTCTCGAAAAAAGAGTCATTGTTGAGAAACGAGAGGGAGTACGACAAGCTGAAACAATGGGGACGAAAAATGAATGCATATGATATGGGCATTGGCAGTGGCACTTGCTTCCATGAAAAATGTAAACAAGATAACCAATTAAGCAACCGAACAAAACCTTAATCACACCCTTAATTCTACAATTTGTCTCTCTGAAGAAAACTCTACAATTTGGTATTCCTAATTTCCTCAAACAATGACCTCTCGACTACTCTCATTTCCAGCTATCTCGCATCCCTCCTTTAAACCCTCTCTTAAACCCGCCGTTACTGTTCTTGATCGCCATAGCCAGAAGCTTCACCAGGTAAACAAACTCAAAGATCGAAACTTTATCAAAAACCCATTTCAGTACACCTTTCTTTTTCTGTTTCGGTTTAATCCTTGTATCTGCAGAGGAAATTGAGAAATGGGATTTGCCGGGCAGAGCTTTCCGGCGACGCGTCCGTCGGAGTTGCAATCGGAGCATGTATTCTCAACTCGCTGGTTTTCCCGACCCCTCCTTCGCCGGAGGATGATGAGTCCGGTGATTCGGTGATTGACTCGTCTGATGCGAGGTTTGCTGTCATGGGAATCATCAGCCTTATTCCTTACTTCAATTGGCTGGTCTGTATATTTGCCTCTGTTTATTGCAACAGAAATTATCATATTTTGATGCTCAAATGTGCTGAATTAATTGTGTTGATAAATGCAGAGTTGGGTTTTTGCTTGGATGGATACTGGCAAGAAGCGCTATGCTGTTTATGCTGTTGTGTATTTGGCCCCGTACTTGAGGTTAGATGACATTCTCCTTTGTTTCTCGCCGTTCTGAATGTAGTTGGTAGCTTATCAATTATCATCAGTGCTTATGCAATTGCTTCAGCAATGAAAATGCTGGCGAGATGATTCGCTGCGTGTGTGTAGTAAGTTAGCATTTCGACAATGCTTGCTGTTGTGTGATAGATTTGTTCCCAGAAGTCATCGCTCAGTTTGAATCATCACCTGTTAGAAACAGTCTTAACTAGTTATAGTATATGAATAATATGTTTTCTTCAACAATTCAGTTGTTTAGGTCCTTTATCATTAAAGTTGTGATATGTCTTAGAAGCAGCTAGATGTTTGATATTCTGATGTCTTAGTTCTGTTTGAAAGCATGAAAGAGAACTGTTAGTGTTTGCATTGCGACGTGAAATTTCCGTTCTAATTTATAGATGTTCTTCCATGGTTGTTTTTAGGCCGAATTTATCAATTTCGCCTGAAGATAGCTGGCTTCCAGTTGCCAGCATTATATTGTGCATCATTCACATTCAGGTTCATATCCCTCCTCTCCTCACTCTTCCTCTGGGAAATCTTGATTCTGAGTCTCGTTCTATTGGCAGCTCGAGGCAAGTTTAAGGAATGGAGATATTCAAGGACTGCGAATTTTTAGTGAGTTTGGAGATCGGCTGTCCCCAAATGACAGGAAAGAGGACAGAAGAATCACAAAAAATGAGGTACTAACTAGGATGAATAGTATAGTGAGCTTTGGACCTTTAATCCTCTTTCTGATTCTTTTTTTTCTTCTACATTTTAGAAGAAGTCCTCAAATGACAACCATATGAAGTTGCCAACGGCACATGAGAAGTCAGGAAACTTTATTCGCGACTGGGGAGTTCCTAGGAGGCCATTCAAAGATTCAAAGAGCTTGAAGATAGACGATGAAGAGGCTGATGATGGAAAGAAGCACTAGGTTAAGAACTGGACATCTTTGTTGTTTGTAGACCATGATTCGACTCTATACACGATACATTGAAGAAAATGGCAAATGATGATGTAGTGAGCTCTTGTTATGTATTCTAAGCTATAGCTGAACCGTTTATTTTACTGGAATTCATCAACTTTGAATTGAATCTACACTAAATGTTATAGATGGTTTGTGCTAACTAAAATTGTTTTGATTATCAAAGGTTTCCATTTCCTTGAGATATGGATAAGAACATCATGCAAGAAAGCTAGACTATCTGTAATCGTTCTTGAATTTACAAGTTCGCCGCACCAGAAACAATTAAGATCTAGAATCTGTTGTATTACTGCTGGGATTTTGTATTGGCAATAGGATAAGGACTTAAAACCCCGGATTTCATGCAGAAATCCAAAGCAGCACCAGCAAATAGGAAAATCAAGAGATTCTCAGCTACATACACTGAACTGTCAAGAGCTATTGGATACAAGCTGCCAATATCCAGCTGCAAATTTGGTCTGGCAGCACCACCAGCCGTGGCAAGGCCTGCATCAAGAATCACTCACGTGAATGTTGAGCGACATCGTGTCACAGAAACACTATACAAAACAATGTGGTACCTTTGACGACGCCAAAAGCAGCGGATGTTCCTGTCTTGAGGTGGGAATTGTCCAAATCTCTCCTCACAGCATACCTGTAGGTAACTCCAAACAAAGCACAGCTAACAAAGGTGATTCCTAAGGGCACTATCAGGTCATTTAGGCCGGTGGCTCGAGTTAACGATAGGGGAAGCCCTGCAATGGTGCCAACAATGGCGGAAACTGAAGCAGCTGCAATGGATTCCAGTCTCTCTGCATCCTTACTGATGGACTCACTGAAAGACCCCCTTTCTATCCCAACACCGTTTGCCTGTAGAGAACGATTCGCCTCTTCTAACATCGCCTTTGCTTCCGATATCTCCCTTTGACATTCTGCAATCTTGATCATAATAATATAGCTCAAATAGACTAATAACTAACAAATGGGATTCAAATAAATTAAGAATCAAACTTCTAAGTTGCAATCTTGATCACAATAATAGAGCTCATATAGACTAATAGCAATGGGATTCATGAACATCAAGAAACAGACTTCAAAGTTGCAATCTTGATCACAATAATAGAGTTCATTTAGACTAATAGCAAATGGATTCATGAACATCAAGAATCAGACTTTAAAAGCTGCAATCTTGCTCACAATGCTGGAATCAAATCAAGCTTAAAGAAACAAGACTACATTCACATCAAGAATCACACTTCAATTCACAAGCAATCACAAACTAACCCTAAACGACAATGCAATCATTTCCAAGTGCATTATCAAATTTCTAATCAGACATTCGCGAAATTATCACAACGAAAAGCGTCGAAACACGAAACAAACCTCAGAAGTAGTGGACTGAAGCCTGTTGACATAATCTCTCAACCTCTTGGCCTCGGCTTCTTGTTTATCAAACTCAGCAAGCTGTTCTTTAGCCCTCTCAACTCTCTGTGTAGCTTCATCCAGCCCATCTAACAGAGCCTTATTCTCTTCTTTGTTCAACAACAGTTCCACTCTCTCATCCACCATACCAGACAGAATATCCTTTAGGTTAGGATTCCCTGTTTCACTACTGCATTTGACTGTTACAGGGGCCGTTTTTGTGGCCGGAAATGCAGCTGTCGCTGGAAACGGAACCGGAACCGGAGACGGGATGGTGTGTTTGAGGTGGAGTCTGAGGTTTGGGTGTGAAGCTATGATGGAGGAAGCCATTGATGATGAGCTCCAAGCTTTCAAGATTGGATTTTTATCGAATCAGAATTAAGGATTGGATTGGGAATGCTATCTCTTTGTATGGAGCAATCAAATGTCAGTCATTTTCAATTCAAAATGATATCCTGTTTTTTTTCTAAATTTATTGATTAAAGTATCCACTTTTCACTCTAAATTTATGCTTTAGAAATGTATTTTTATGTGAAAATAAATACTTCTTCCATCCCATGGGAATCTAAACACTTCCCTATTATGGGTGTTTCAGAAAAATCTGCACACTTTCCTTTATAGGAAATATTCAACTCGACAACCCCTAAAAACTTAAAATTTTACGAAACTTAAAATCATAAAATTCACTCCCCCTCAACCCCATATTTACTCCTAAGATTTTTCTTCCTCCGCCGTTCCACCGCTACTCCATCTTTGCTCCGCTGTCGTCCCATCTTTGCTTCTCCACCACCCCATCTTGCTCCTCCACCACCCCATCTTTGCACCTCCGTCGTCTCTCCTCCGCCTTAACCCTTATTTCGTCGCCGCCTTCCATCCTCCACCTCAACCCTAATTTTGTCGCCGCCTCAACCCTAATTTCACCCCCACCAAACTCACCACAGTCACCTACCCTCACTAAACTCGGAGGTAACACAGAGACGACTCAGAGATGATGCAGAGACGACACAGAGGCACCGCAGAGACGACATATCAAAGGCGAGGCAGAGAGAGTTCGTCGGGGAGAGGCAGAGGCAATGCAAAGAGAGGTTGAGCCGGAGTCGAGGGTGAGCGGCGGAGAAGCAGCGAGAAAAGGCAGAGGCGACGTGGAGACAACGCGAAGGTGACAGATCTGGAGGTGAGGCGGAGAGAGTTTGCCGGAGAGAGGCGGAGGAAAATGTGAGCGACGGAGGAGGAAAAGATGTGAGCGGCGGAGGAGGAGGCGGAGAAGCAGCAAGGAAGGCAGAGAGAAGGCCGAAAATATGGGAAGAAAGCAGAGGTATATTTGTCTTTAAACCAGGGGAAATTTTGCAGAGAGATTTTCTCTCTGCAGATTCCCTTGGGACGGAGGGAGTACTATTTTAATATCATTTTTATTTAAAACAATACAAAAAATTATTTAGAGATACATTTTTTAAAAAAAAAATTGAATGAGAAAACTGAAATTTGTAAAAGATAAATTCAAAAATAAAGTATGACTCTATATTTTCGGTTAAATTGGTTATCATTTCAAATATCTTCTAGCAATTCACTTCGATTAAATTTGGTTATCATATTAATCACAAAAATAAGTGTTTTTCCCGTCTCAAAAAAATTCATTAGTTTTTGGCACGGTATGTTAGAAAGAAGTATTTTTATTACCTAGAAATGATATTTTTAAATGGTGAAAAGGAAAAGTGCAAAGAGTTGAGCTTGAAGTTTAACAACGCCGCTTCTTCTCCCTAATTCATCGTTGCATCAACCTAACAGTCAACCAACCCTAATGGGCTGCCGCCTCTAACTCTTGAATACCAAAGTCCCTCGATGCAACAACACCATGGTCATCATTTAACAATACCACCATAATGATTTAACAATAAGAAGACTGAACAGTAATAACATGATAGTCAATGTGATTTCAACAACACTGGTGATTGATTGAATTCCCAAACATCAACCTCAACTTAGAAAGAGATTAATTGATTGGAGCGGTGGGACCGATTCATTATCCTAATCAATTTTTGGACTTTTAAATCTAAAAGTAGAATATTAATTTTGAAAATGTATTAGGATAAACCCGACTTTTTACAATCTTTAGTTTGTCAAAAAGGAAAAATTTGAAGGTGGAAAGTTTAACTAGAACGACCAAAAGACAAGTAGGTAATATTATTTTGTTGGAAGTCCGGCCGATTACCTTACACTAACACATGGATGGAGGTGTGATGATCGAAAACACTTCCACAAAAATCTCTCTATAAATCCCCTTATTTGACAAGGCAACACAATTGCCGTTGTTTTCAGCTTTTGAGTGTACAATTCAAGGTTCAACTTGAACAAGTCATTTGTGAAACTTATCAAACTTTTAACAAGGTTGGAACCTAAAAAAGAAGAAGAAGACAAGTAGGTAATATTAATTGAGACAAAAGGGTAGTAATATTTTAATTGTATATTAAACATCAAATCTTCTTTTAACCTATTATTGAATCTTAAACCCTTAACACGTCTAACAAAATAAAGCAAGTTATAAATTCGATCAAACACACTCCAATTCTTGTGATCTCTCTTAAGGGAGTAGTTGATTCATTGATTTTCAGTAATGTTTTCAAAGGGTGGAGTAGAACTCCATGAAAACATATACTTCCTCCGTCCCGCTATAAATTGCTTACTTTCCATTTTAGTCCGTCCCACTATAAATTGCATAGTTTGAAAATTTCCTCTTTTGGCAAATTTTCCACATGT
>JAULKM010000009.1:243029-258763 GCA_032355605.1 Rubia tinctorum
CAGATTTGAGAGCCGGAAAGCCCTCCCGGCTCAGTGGAGAGGCCTCAGAGACGATGAACTGTCTCAGTTGTGAGGAATTCCTGGCGGTGTTTTCATCCATATGAGCGGGTTCATCGGCGGAAACAGAACATACGAGGGAGCCCTAGCAATGGCCAAGGCTGCATTGAAGATCTAGACCAGCAAAGTAGATTGTTTTACTGATTTGAACTCCATTTTCAGCATTTGAGTTTAAAGCTTTACCAGCATTTTGTCATAGGATGTAGTCTCCTTATTTAAGAATGTAGAACATCGTTTGACAATTTGTTCTGTAATGGAGATTCAAATGGACGAAACAGACAAAAATTATCACGTTTTAAAACCCTAAAAAAGGGCTAGAAATTTTGTTTTTAGTCTGAGTATGTTTAATTTTAAGCTCAACTGGGTTCATTTTCTAACCCTATATATTGAGAGAGAAATAATCAAAACCCAATTGGGTCCAACAGAGGGATCAAAACCACCGCCAGGGTCCTCTCCGGCGGCGGCGGCGGAGAAGATGGTACCAAGGATGAGGAGTATTGGACTGAGTGAAATGTCATTTTGTTGATTTGGATTGGGAATAGGATGATAACGTTTTATTTTGACATCACAAGACCAACTCGGAATGGCGTGTTTGGTAATTAGCTGAGCAGTTGCATTCACTAACGGGGATCAAACGACACACCAATCGAACATAGTATTTGGCAATTAGATGAACTGTTTCATTGGAGCATTGGTGTATGTCAGAGATTAGATGAATGCTTCATTTACTAGATGAGAATCAAATGAAGCATTGAGAGCATGCCTCACTGTTGGACGGATATTTTCATTCACTAATTTTATATTTAAAAAAAGTAAAATGGGTGGATGAGATTGTATTGAGAGAGTAAAAAGTAAATTTAGTGGATGGAAATAATCTAAGATTTACCAAAAGAGGAAAGTGCCAATATAAAAAAACCATCCAAAAAATGAAAGAGTACCAATATAAAAAAAAATAGAGGAGTACAAAATTTTCCCATTGGAAAATGCGTTAAAAACGTTAGTTGAAAGGTACTCCCTCTGGTTTTCTAATATTGTCTCCGTTTGACTGCAAAAAATTCCAAGACATGTTTGGCCATCAATAACTTTAATTGCATACAATAACGCACGTCATGTGTAGTGTTTTTGGATTCTCCATAACATGTGATTTCTAAAAAGTAAAATTTTATAATTCATTATTGTATGAACTTAAAGTTATCGTTGATCAAACATGTTTTGAAAAAAATTCAGAAAAAATGGAGGTAATGTTAAGAAACTAGAGGGAGTAGTCAAAATGTCATTATCAAATTCTTGGGTTCAATTGGTTGGGATCATACTTCTTGGGTTCAATGGTTATCATATCACAAGAAACCCAATCACCGACACCAAGTCCAATATTGTAGTAGTGGAATTTGTTTAAGTAGTCTGAGAAAGCCATCTATGGACAACCATATGGAATGAAAATATTTAGGAGAATGTAAATTTTTTGATCTGGAGAATGTTACAAGGGGTATGTCCCACAAATCATAATCTGTGGAAAAGAGGGTTGAATCTTTCAACAAAGTGTCGGGTCTGCTCAAAAGCCAAGGAAAGTATTGGACACGTGATTTTCCAATGTGAGCCGACAAAGAAAGTTTGGTGGATGAGTAGGCAAAGTCTTGATTTCGACAGAGAACAACCGTCAATCTTAAAAGAATTGCTGACCCAATGGTTTAAACTAGTATCACAAAATGAAGATAAGGAACTAGCATGCTACATAATATGGGCTATTTGGTGCTCAAGTAATAGGTTCATCTTCGACCTAACAAACTTCTCTATTGATCATGCTCTCGCAACTATCAACGACCTTACAAAGGAGGCCAACAAAGGAGGCCAACAAAGACGAACAAACCCGCCAGATGAGATACCACATAGATCGCAACATCACCCAAGCACACAAGAGGACCCAATTCAAGATGCAGTAAAGGTAGGAGACATTATTCTGCTTTGGCAAAGGAAAGGCACGATAACCGACCACCTATTTTAGATGAGCTCAGTAATCAACACAAATGCAGCATTTTGCGAATCAACATGAAAAGGGGTAGGGGCGTGGTGCACCGAAACAAGTGGATTAGAGCAAGGCTGAACGGGGTACTGTGTTTTTCAAGTCGTATTACTGGTGCAAGCTAAACTAACAGTCATCCTGTGAGCAATGAAGGAGGCAATCGAAAGGGGATAGAAAGTATGAAAATCAGATCGAATTGCGAAAATGCTCTGCGCTACATCAAAAACTACCCAGTCGTTCCTCCAGACATACTGCAAAAGGTAGGGAAATTAAGTTTCTAGCTATGGTATTTCCGCACTTCACTATTGTAAAAGTTGATAAGGTAGCTGTCACTGATGCGCACAATATTGCACAAGATGTGGTCACTTGTAACCATGTTTTTTCATATTAATGAGAAGTAGCCTACCGTGTTTTCAAAAAAAAAAACATGAGAAGCAGTGAAGGAGGCAAGCTCAAAGGGATTAGATGCCTCACAATCATATTGGATGCGAAAATGCACTTCAATATATCAAAAACTACCCAGAGATTTCTGCAGACGTAAAGCAAATAGTTAGAGAAATTAAGTTTTTAACTATGGTGTTTCCACGCCTTACAATTTTAAAAGTTGATTGGGTTGATGTAACAGATGCGCACAATGTTACACGGATTGTCGTAACTTGTAACAAGGATTTACCGACCTAATGAAAAATAATCCACTATATTTAAAATATAATAATACGAGGGTTCCCTATCTTATTCAGTACCCAGTATTCCATCTAAACTTTTAAAATACGTACTTAAGTTGGATATTTTCTTATGCTTAATCCACTCTTCATTAAATGCTCTAGATGATATCCGATCTCAAACAACTCGGTCACAAACAATCGTTTTCTCTTTAAATTAAATATAATATGAAGAAAAAAAAGTTGAGCATTTAAAAGGGAAAAAAGGAAAGGAAGGCCTTGGCTTAGATTGAGCGTCCCATGATGTCAATTTCCCATTGGGTTCCTAGCTGACAGTTCAAGCCAGTCACTTTGCCCATCAATAATTCCATACCACTTTTATTATTGTTATTTCTAACGTCCAGCTTCTTGTGTTTTTGTGAATATCCAACTGTACCCCATGTGCTCTGTTTCTTTGAACACTCTTTCAAACAGTATTTTAATCTATTTTCTGAATGATATTTACTTTCTTTCTTTTGAAAAAAATCAACAATTCCAAGATGATGTGCGGCGATTACAATGACTGGAATTGACATCCAACCCAACTATCATCTAACAATAATCAACATATTATAAAGATATCTAAATTACATGTCAACCAAACTGATCGTCTGTACTATTACACATCAGAGATTCAATAAAAAAACTATAACATCGTCATCGGGGATGTAACTTACTTCCTGTGAAAAACATGACCACTCGGCAAAGAGGAGCGTATCACGCATCAATATCACCGCGTCAAACAGGGATCTTCTACAGCTGTAACCACATTTGATCCAATCACGATCTATGTTGTCCACACTGTAAACACCTTGAAAAACATGACGAACCCAGATTTATGAAAACTCAAAAATAAAATCACTAACGAAATTCCAAACACACGATCTGTACAAGCAGATCAAGAACAATACATCAACACGAACAATTAAATCGAGTTATCATCATGAATACAACGATCTAATCGATGAGGTTGAAGAAACAAAACTAATCTGTGGAGCCAAATCTCACACTTATTCAATAGCAAAAATATGAATTAAAATAAACTGTTATCTCACATCTCCACTAATGGGGAAATGGGGAAAAAGATTGAAGAAGAAAGGGTGACGGCTTGGAGAAGGGTTTGGCGGACGTGAAGAATGAATAATATTTACTTTCTTTGTTATAAAAAAATGGCCATATTTATTCTGTTATAAAATTTTTACCGTGCTTGCTCAATTTTCATCGCAGATTTCAACTTTGTGCAAAATTGATCCACATTATAAAGTAAATATAATTCTTGCAATATAGTATACACAAATAACACAACACTCAAGAAACTGCAAAACAAACCCCAATATATACACAGACATTACGCTCTGCCCAATTTCATTTGACCAATAAAATTTCCACACTTGCAGAGATGGCTGCAAGACACCATTTCCGGGCTGTTCTTTACTTCTTGGTGCTGATCCAAGCTTCCTTCATCTCCTCCTTCCAATTCAAAGTTGCAGATTTACACGCTTGGAATCTCCCCTCCGAATCAAATCCAGACATTTTCGACAAATGGTCCAAATTTCACACCTTCCATGTCGGAGATTCCCTCTGTAAGTGTTTCTGTTCCACCCTTACTTTCATTTCTAGTTATATAGCTCTTATGGTCCCTCGATCGCACCAGTACTAATGCACCAGATCCCATCAGAACTCTCCGATGTTAAGCATGTTTGGACGATAATATGAGTACTAGGACGGAAAAAGGGAAAAAACGTGTTTGGGAGAATGAGAAGAAAGTAACATGATTTTTCTGGGCATGATCATACCAGCACTAGCGTTGTAGATCCCATCAGAACTATGAAGCTAAGCGTGTTTCTAACATGGTTCTTCCAATTTTCTTGCAGTTTTCTTGTACCCACCAAGCCAAGATTCGGTGTTGCAAGTGACACCAAAATCCTACAAGAACTGCAACCTTAAAAATCCGATCTTGGAGATGAAGGATGGAAACTCTGTGTACAACGTTACTCAGCCCGGGGAGTTCTACTTCATCAGTGGAGCTCCGGGGCGGTGCGAAAAGGCCCTGAAGCTCCACATTTCGGTGGCCGGAAACGGGTCCTATGTGTACCCGGCGGAAAGCCCGGATGCGGCGGACTCTCCTTCTTACACGCCGAACTTTGGCGGCGGCGGCGGCATTCCGTCGGCTGAGCAACGGTCCTCTTCTTCTTCTTCGCCGTTGTGTTCTGGGATCAGCCCGATGTTGTCGTCGGCGGTTATGGCGGTGGTGATGATGGTGTTCTTCTTGCCCGGATGAGTATATTTATTTCATTTTCTTATGGGGTGTGTTTATTTTTTGACAGTCGTGATTTCATTTTTTGTTCCAAGATGTAATTTTATTCATATTCATACATTTTAAAGGTAAATTATTTTGATCTTTTGTGTCAATTGTGTGTGTGTTTCTTGTAAAAAATTTCAAGAAAGCCGTGGTTCTGCGTTCGCTTTTTTCATGAAAAAAGCAAATATAACCAGACTTTAGATATTAAATGCAAAAATAGATCTGACTGATTGCCAGACACAAGGGAACAAAAGCCCATCAGCCGACAACCTAAAGTTAATTTCTCGAATGAGTAAATAGTCAAATTTTTACGTATTCACTTTTGATGGAAATTCACACTACAGTAGCTTATTTTTTCAAATGATGTACTTAATTGAAAGTAGGATTATCAATTCAAATTGGTACTCCCTCTGTCCCATCAATACTCTAGGTCAAAATTTGACTTTATGTGTGGATTGATGTATGAATAGTAATATTATCGTAATATCTTATAACAAACTGTTTTTAAATATCAACTTTTCATTTACCACTATATATGTGGGTAAGCATGTTAACGGTGAAACATGTTCTTTGAATATCGTGCTGATGATTGCATCTGGGACGGACGGAGTAGCTAAAATCGGTAAAATTACCTGCCCCATGTTTCTGGACTATTAGGTAAAATCACAAGTTTTTTTTTTAAAAAAAAAAGAAAAGAAAAGAAGAGGGATACAACAATAGAGATCAGATCACCTATCCTAATGCTACTCTCCTCTCTCGCCCAAGCATGCCTAATCATCTTACCAAAATCATAAGCCTCACTGCCACATATCTGGAGTGGTACTCTTACACTAATTGCAACATCTGTTCATAAACAAAAAACAAGATGTTATATTAGCTGGTTATCTCAACATCAAGATTTGCTGCCTTCTCTTGGGACCCATTTTGAGGGGGAGCAGGAGTAGCCTCCGCGGCCGACAGGGCACCTGAGGTCTTCGGATCACCTTGCCCGGAAGAACTCCTAGCCGGAACAGTGTCCACATCCATGGCCGATGACCTTGGGGGAGATGGCGGCTGTACCTCCACGTCTGGATACGCGGCCTTAAACCTAGCCCTGAGACCATCATCAACAAGCCTTACGCCGTTCAACTGGTTACCCAGAGACATCCACCTGCCATATTATCAACATTCGAAAGAAAACGATTTCTCAATCCAAAGAAGTTTGCATTCCAAAAGGTAAATTGGGATGATGCAAATGTCATCACATACCAAAACAACCAACTAATGCATACCCGTGGTGACAGTTGTGCATCCGAGCAAACAGCTCTAGCTTCCTAGCCCCGGGCATGATCCGCTCAAGCAAGGGATACATCTGCAGCAAGCAACCGAAATATGATTTAGCATATCTTTCTTTCATTAAGGAGTTAACAAGTGATTCCGAAAAATGGACAAGGAATATAGTAACATAACAAAACAAGAACAAGCTCCTCAAGTACTTCCAGGTTTTTTCACCTTTACCTTATCTAATTCAAATCGCTAGTACTTTATCTTCTAAGGTACTTTTCACAGTTTTTTTTAGGTACTTTTCACAGTTCACGGGATGAAAGGTACACAAAATGAGAAAATTAAAAATAAGAATAATAGATCTTGTTTAGTTTTTCTCTCTCTGGCTCTCAAAGATACTCATTTGACTAACCTCATCTGGCTTCCGACTAGTCTCTCTGACTTCAGCAACAAGGACATCAGTGTCGATGTTTCTGTTCACTTCTGGATTACCCTTTATCCCGACAAGGCAGTGTTCCTTACTGTGATTCAACCAATGCCCTGTTCGACCTGTTCTGATGATTCGCTGCAGCTGATTGGTCTTCACCCAAATGATCTCCTCCGTACGTGTGTATCCCCAGAGCTCCAAACTGCAATATTATGATGTAAAAAACATTCAGCTTTCCAGCTCATAAAATTGCTTGAACATTCTCCTATTAAAAATGTATAAAAATAATGGTAGAACTTTTAAAACCGCTTCTCTGGCAATATCCAGAATGGACAGAAGCAATGACATCTGACTGAATGTCAAAAGTTCAAAACAAGTCGAATTGTGAATCTATCAAATACTGTATAAGAAAGGCAGTGAAAACATAAATATCTTAGATCCAAATGACATACAAATATCTCAACTGAACATGTTGGCGAGATACGATCCATGTAATAGAAAGTGGTATAAGAAAATCATTTATATAGGACACCAATGAAGAGAGATCGAAGAATAGCCCAAAGCCAGGGAAACATAGAGCATTAAGAAATGAGTGACGTGGCTTGTAAAGATGACATACCATTCACGCCCCAGCTCCATTGCACGTCCCGTCACCCAGAGAAATATCAGACCGTCAGTCTGCAGAGCAGGAACATTAAGAGTGCGCATTTCATCATCAGCCATCGTCCCATAAGGCAATTCCATGTGAATGTCCCATGGTGGATCAGCCATGATAACCCCAAAGTGCCCGAGAATATCCATCCTAAATGACCGTATATCACAGTTAATCCATTGTGATTCCCCAAGCTCCTTTTCAGAACAATAGTGGGCTCTTTGAGATGTCAATGGCTTGGGAGGAGCTAATGGTACCAATGCGGACATATCTGGTGCAGAATCAAGTTCATAATGCACATACTTGCATGTCTATCATAGAAACAGTCAATATTTAGAATACAAATCAAATAGCATTCAAGATAAATCCAAACAAGAATGTAAAACTCAAAAACCCCATTCACCTTCATGTGGCGACAAGTATCAAGAAAAGAGCAGTCGCCCAAGTTGGTATCCGTATGTAGAGCAATTATCCTCCGGAAATGAACCTACAATTAAAAATGTGGGCCTCCTAATAAGGTACAATAACTAAAAAACACTGTAACAAGAGGATCAAGCTTATCGAGCAGAAATATCATAAATAACCTTTTCACAAGCGATATAAGAACCAGCCTGGCGTCGACAGTCTTCCTTGGTCAATGATGTGCAATACTCTTTCACTTGAGAGCCACCTTTGCTTTTGAACTGACAACAAAAATTAAGAAGGCCTATGAGATAAACCATGATCTATAATTTTCGACACAAATAATATATCCAAATGCTAAGCTAAGCATTACACTTTTCACCTAAGAACACCTTAACATCAAACTAGAAATCAAAACCAAGCAAAGCATTGCATCATGCAAAGACTAATACTTTTCTTGCATCTCATTACATTTGAAAGGAGATTAACTAGTTCCAAACACAACCTTAAACTACTCAAACAAGTCACATTTTTTACACAACCAATCTGGCAAGATAAATTGGAGGGAAAAAACACCAACCTTTGCAGCCACAGCAGTTTCTTTTGCAGTGGGTCGATGAATGAGGTCCAAAAGCTCTTCACCAGTCTTAGACTTTTGCATTTCCTTAAAACTCTTCTTGTTCAACAAGGCCTCGAGATCCTTCAAATCCTCCTCTTCAGTCTTAGGCTTCAAAGCCGCCACCCCATTCGGCCCCATGAAACCTCCCATTGGAGGCCTCATAGGGGGCGGAACACCGACTCCTCGGGGCACTCCCATGATCCCCTGCATTCCTCTCACACCCCTCGGAAACACGGGCGGCATCCCAGAACCACCTCCCGTCCACATTTCCGGGATGGGTCGGGCCATCTCCGGCATAGGACGGGGACTTTTAAACTCCGAATTCGATTCAAACTGCTTGCTCTCGGGCAATTCTTTCAACAACCTAGTCCTATCAATGTTCATCACCATCACCCGAGACTTCCCGTTGACACTGTACTCCTCAAGCTCCAAACCGCCGTTATCCTCCGCCATTGATCTCAGCGCCATCTCCACCGCCAGTATCGCCCCTGTTTCCCCTCCCAGCTCCCTCAGCGCCGCCCTCTCCGCCGCCGTCGCCGACGACTGCTCATTCTCCAACTTCCTCAACGCCGTGGAGGAATCGATCGGCGTGAACGGCACCCTCTCCAGCAAGCACACCGCCACCATCGACCTGACCACCGAAAGCGGACCGCCGCCGTCGTCCACCGGTAACCCATCACTCTCCGATTTGGGCTCCGGCGAGGCCTTCAGCTTCTTACTCACCACCGGGTCAATCTTGGGAGCCACGTGGGCATTCTTAGTGCTCGGCACCGGCAACTGCGCCGGAAGCGGAGTGAATGGCCGAGCATTGAATGTGGAAATAGTCTTCTGAGAAAAGTCTAGGTTGGAAACTAAATTGGGAACTAGGGTTTGCAGAGAAGCAATCAATTCGATCTGGGCATTGTGTAGCGTTTCGATTCGGGACCCCAATTGCTTCCGGGCTTCTTTAATTGCCGTCAAAGGGTCCTCTTTTCCGCCCTCCGACGACGGCAATTGCGTCTCCATATCTCTCTTCAGAGAGCCCCACCGGAACTCGCAGCAATCGTAATTAAATGGCTGTTTCAAGCTCCGGCAGCTCCAGTTGAGTAACTGTGTGAGTGCGTTTTTTCCCAAAGGATTTAGGAAATGGGGTTTTGGGGAGGTTTTATGTAGCTGTGTTGTTGATTAGGGAGTTCGACGCCATTGCTGCTCGCGCGGGGAAGAAGAGTTTTATTATGAATGGCGGGCTTCGTCTTCGGGCCGGGTCAAATTGGTGGGCGGGAAAGGCCCAATAAGTGTTCACATCTTTTTTAGTCTCCTCCACATAAATTTGTTTTGAACAAGAAATTAAAGTTGGAGAAAAGAGGAATTATATTGAAGAAGATGATGAATAAACAAAACATGAAGGGCAACTGGGCAAGCAATTACAATTTTGAATGAGGAAGAAAGTACATTTCAGATTATCTGCTGTCTGTAGAAATTTCAATTGAACTATATGATTATACCCCCAAAAACCTCACATTATTACATTTGTTACTACGTATATTACAGGTGAAACAAAAAACATAATATTCATATTTATAAAATTGTAGGCTATTAATTTTCTCAAAAAAGGCCCCCCACAAATTATCATGTAAAACCCCTAAACAACAACGAAAATGTTCACATTACTCATTGTCAATCCATCACAATGTTGTAAAAAGTTGAAAAAACAAGTAGCATAATTACTACAAGCTACAATCTGTACACATATCTACCATCAAAAGATCTTCCTAAATGCGACTTTTTCCAAGTTCATATTGTATACATACATCGTACAAATGTCTAAGCGCCAGGCAGTCTAATGGCGTCGTCTAAGCGGCCAGACAGTCGGGTGGGGATGCGACGACGGTTCTAACAACACAAGTTGAGTGGATTCTTGCCCTAAGAGATCACATGACAACCTGAAACAACAATCCCTTTAGCAGTAGGGCAACTAGCAGAAGAGCATCCATCCAAATCATTTACCCACCAGTTCACACTAACATCATCCTGCCCAAAGCTCATATAAAGCACCACTCCCATGAATGCCAATCCTGCATCCAGAGCACCTGAAAGCACGTAATTGAACCGCCTCCACGACTCCGGCTGATACTTATACCACACATACCCGGACAGAAATCCAACAATGATCCATGTAGTGAAGTTCACGGCAGTCGCAGGAGGCATCATCCATGTTGCCCCTATCATAACCAGCATGTTCACGAGCTTTATCCATTCCTAATCAGGGAAAGCCCTTACAACCAACCACTCCAGCAGGGAGCAATGGCCCCTCCTAGGAAGAACCAGTTCACCATGGAATAAGTCCCCAAGTCTCCAAAGATCCTTCGTGGGCCGATTAGTCCCCCGATGACTAATGCATCATAGAACTCACGATCACCCGGGCACGTCCGCAATAACTGTGCTGATGTTGCCTGACATATGTTGGGGATGGGCTCGAGCAGCCACCACGCAGTCCCTAAGTACACGAATGCCGTAATGAAGGTGCCTACAACCTGTGCCATGAATATGGTTCTTGGAGGGATCTTCATGTAATGCCCTAACTTGAAGTCTTGTAGGAAGGTTATAGCATGTGTCATGCTTATGTATCTATTCACCTTGAAGCACATGTTCGCCATGGGATATCCCGGGTAAATGTAACTGATCACGTACTCAGTGATCACGTTCAATCCAGGAGACTGCACATACCATTTCAAGAAAATTTCCATGTTATATCATGACCTTAACCGTACTCCATCCATAACACAAAAACAACATTATATGTTGCAAGTTATATTGGAAATAAAGCAATTTAATTGAATCTCTAAAATAAAATTGTCACAAGCATGCATCAAAAGAATAAATTAATTGATCGTGCATTACAAAAATCAATACGAATTACTCGAAAGTATAAAATCATGCGATTTACATAAAGCAGTAACACGATTACATGCAATCACATAAGGGTGAAGTCACGAACAACGTTCACTACCCTTGAAACGAATTAGCCTCGTATGGACATCGTTCCTCGGGATAAAACCACTGAAGGCAACACCTGAAACACGTAAGAGTTACCACGGATTCACACTAGACTCGCAAGCACTATCACCAGTCCGACAGAGGGACAATACGAAATCAGATAGAAAAAGATAAGAAGAACTCGAGAGACAGAGAAGGAGGACTCAAGCAATGCAGGTTTTCTATGTTACTAGACGCACTATTTATAGAGGTGAAAACCTAGCCCTAATATCATAAACGTGATTATGATCTAATTGTGTTCTAAACAGAGATATCGTCATTATCTCCAATTATTCTAATTGGCTCGAAATTATCTCAAAATTCTATCCACATCAGAAACCAAAATTCTATCCAAAAAGAATTTCAATGCAACTGGTAAACCGCATCACAGCACACGGTTCGAGCCTTCTAGAACAATTCAGAATAAAAAGAAAATGCATGTTGGGTGCAAAACGGGCCTTGCGCGAACGCAGGTCGCGCACATACACAAGCCAGTTCTGAATCCAAGCCCAATTCGGTTGGATTTGCACCCCCCTGCGCGTAGAGGTTGGATCATAAGCTTGTAAAGACATTTGAACAAGGAAGAAAGTTTCACAACTTATATACTGGTCACAAGCTCTTTATTTTTTCCATGTGGGACAAAGAGTTTCAAGGCACATTCTCCTCTTCCAAGATTGAATCTTTAGACATCAATATCTCATTCACTCTTGATCTGTTTTGAGTGTTCGAGTAACCGATTTTATAGTCCTCGCAACGTAGAATCCAAAAATGTCATCCATCGAACTCAATTCATTTCGGGTACTGCTTAAAACTAAGCCCAAAATTGACGAAGTCAACTTTTATTATACCATATTTTTCAACAACTATTTCCAGAGACCACCAACTGCCCCAGCCATCACCACCTATCACTGCTGCCACCACCCTGCCCGACACCTCTACTCAAATCAGAATTTCTTATTATGCCCTCCCCGCCACCAATCAATTTCTCCCTTCGGACTCACCGCCACTAATCGATTTCTCTGGGCCGTGTTGCCTCCACACAACCCTAGTCCCTCGATAGTCCCACTGCCGCGTTGTATATCGAACTATCCATCGCCCGTCGAATATCTCCTACGTCGAGAGCTTGTTGTCCGTCACAGTTTTTCACCGGTGTTCAACGATAGCCACGTCACCATGTCGTCCTTCGAGAGTTCGATGTCGTTGCCTCCTTAGCCACCGAAGCACTACATCATCGCCGTTGGTGTCCCTCGAATTGCCATCGGAGTCCATTAAACCTGGCGCCGGTAACCTAAACCCTAAGGGCGGTGATGGTAACGAGGAAGAGAAATAAACAGAGTGAGACATTATTTGGTGGAGAAAGAATCCGAACCAAAAAGACACGGGAAGAAGGGGGTTTTCAATTTTTTATTTTTTAAAGGCAAGGGCAAAATCGCCTTTTCTAGAATCAGGCCAAATTAATGTTGGCTGAAAGGTAAGCCGAGCCAAACGTTATTTTGACACTTCATGAGATTGTAGCGTTATATTGGCACATCCAGTCTAAAGTCATGGCTATTTTAACACTCAACTCTTTTATATACATATATGGATAGAGCTGTCAATTCGGTTATTTGGGTTAGTTTCGATTTCAGGTCAAACAGGTTCGGGTTGAAATAGGTCGAAATCTGTTGGTCGGATTGGGTTGGGTTTGAAAGTGTCGACATCTATTTGTCGGGTTGGATTAGAAAGAAAGCTATAATAGGAAAGAAGCTAGAATAGGGAAGAAAAAGGTTTTGAAAAATGGGTTACGAGCTACTCTAGAACATGTACTAGTGTTTTCTAACATTTCACACAAAAAATTATTTATTTAATATTTCTATATTTATGCAAGAATAACAAAATTCATGTATTTTGAAGCAATGGATTATGGGGTAACAAAATTTTGATCCACAGTGTACCGGGCTTGAAAATTTATTTTCAACTCATTCAAAAATTAAATGTTGTTTAAAAATATTTTCGCATTTTAATAAAGCAGTGACTTCGAAATATGAAAAATAGTTTCGAACAAGCAACAAAATTTCACACTAAGTTATCATAATATTTTTAATGAGATGTGATACATTAAAATTATGCTATGATAAACTGAACAATAATCTTTATAAACAAGCATAATATACCACATGACAACTAAATCAAAATAATCTTTATTAATGATTGGGAACCTTCTTTTTTATTTTAATTGATTGATAGTCTCATTAATCACTTACAACATTAAAAATCTCAGGTTTTAGTTTCAAATTATTAATTATCAATATTACTAATTTTTGTTATTTAATATTTTTACAAGTAGGAAAAATAGTTTCAAATTTGATTTTAGTAAATACTCTAGACATACTAGTGTAACATAACTCTAATGTATATAGTAGTGTCAATTCGAGTAATCGTGTCGGGTTAGAAACGGTTCGGGTTAAAACAGGTCAGGTAAAAAACGTGTCAATTATTAGTTTTTGGGTCGTGTCGGATTGATACGTGTTGGATTTTTTTCCTCGTGTCGGGTTCGGTCGGGTCGGGTTGCTGTAAGGTCAATTTAAAACGGGTCTTTGTTTTCTTTGGGGTCGGGTCGGTTTATTGTCGTGCAATTTTTTTTGCTCAGGTTAGATTGGGTCGGGTTGGATTGAATCGGGTTCTTTTCGGATTAGGTTCTTTTCGGGTATTATTTAATATTTTTATATTTAGGTAAGAATAACAAAAATCATGTATTTTGGAGTAATAGATATTAGGGAAACACAATTTTGGACCACAGTGTAATTTTCCAAAAATGTGTACAAGTAATCAATGTTGACTTTCGAGACCCTTCTGTTCACCAATACATGCCCAAATCTTGGGTCAGATTCAGATTTCGAGTTGACTTCGGTCATGTCGGGTGCAGGTTCGTGTCTATATATCTCGGGTCAGATTCGGGTTTGGGTTGACTTCAGTTGTGTCGGGTGCGGGTTCAGATCAATATTTCTCGGGTCAGATTTGGGTTTCGGGTTGAATTCGGTCGTGTCGGGTGCGGGTTTGAGTCGATATTTCTCGTGTCAGATTTGGGTTGAATTCGATCGTGTCAGGTGCGGGTTCGGATCAATATTTCATGGGTCAGATTTGAGTTTCGGGTTGAGTTCGGTCGTGTCGGTCCGTGTCGTGTCAGAGATTGACAGCACTATACACAAGAGATGTTTACCATTAATGATGGGAGATGGTCTTCTATGAGAAGCCCTAAACTTTAGGCAGGCATTTTTGTGCAATTCTTCTCCACGGCTCTTGCTGGGACTTTTCCCCAATTCTTTCCTTGGGACCTTTCTCCAATTTTCCATCATTCTTCTCTCTCCTTCTATAATCTAAAATATATATGAAAGAAAACACCAAATAAATATCAACAATTTTTTAAAACATCAACATGATCGTCAAACTGAAAATCATAAACATCAACTATAACTAACAAAACATCAAATAAAAATTATAAAACATCAACTACAACTGCAAAACCATCAACATAATCGTCAAACTGAAAATGATAAAACTTTAACTACAACTAACAAAACATCAATATAATCATCAAACTAAAAATCATAAAACACCAACTACAATTAACAAAACATCAACATAATCGTAAAACTGAAAATCATATAACATCAACTACAACTAACAAAATATCAACTGAAAATCATAAAACATCATCAAAGCTTAAATTTCAAATTATATATCAACTTCAAAGCAGAAACCTTAATAAACTACATGTAAACATCAATTGAAAATAGTATAAAACATAATTAACTAAACAATACACATCAACTAAAATAGCATAAGCATCAACAAAAATGTTATATATTTATAAACATCACCGGAAATTTATTGAACATTACCAACTAAACAATAACCTAAACAAATGTATAAAACATCCACTGAAATAAACCTGATCAATAAAGAACGTGAAATTTTAATTGAAAGTAGCATATAAACACTAGAAGGACAAAATTAACTAAATAGAATAAACATCAACTACAATAGCATAAGTATCAACAACATTGCTATAAATGTACATTCATCACAAAATTGAGTTCAAACTAGTTGAATACTTCAAAATGTTCAGAAAAGTAGGCTTGGTATATGAGGTGGTCTTCCTAGAAGGTTTTATTTCTCTCTCTACAAAAAAATGCTCTGGCATCTTTTTAACCCAATTTTTCCTGTAACGGTCACTCAACGGTCATCCGCCGGTCCAACGGCCACCCGCCGGAATGGCGGATCCGCCATGGCTAAC
>JAULKM010000009.1:287060-304202 GCA_032355605.1 Rubia tinctorum
TTCGTGGTGTAGTTGGTTATCACGTCAGTCTAACACACTGAAGGTCTCCGGTTCGAACCCGGGCGAAGCCATTTTTACTGAATTTTTTCCTGCCATTTTAAACCTAGATTTCCCCCACCTCCATTTCCAGTCCTTTTTTGTTTGCGCTGAATGAGCGAAAAGAGCGATGGGTTTTCTGTCACACAGAGTTGAAAATGGTGACATTGAAGCAGGAGAGCATATCTATACATGGAGAACTGGGTTCGCATACTCTCATCACGGTTAGCAATTTAGTTTTCTCAACATTTAGTGGTTTGTGTTTTTAGAAATAAATGAAAGCTGCAATTTTGGGTAAATGTCTGTGCTTTTTTGTTCACATTGTGATTGTGTTTAGAATACCTTAGGAATTTGAATCACTGGTTGATTTTGATTGATAAAGTTCGAATCTTTACAACCCTTTGCTCAAGGAGGTTTGTGTTTTCCGTGCTTTCTGTTTTTGTATCATAAGAGGGTCTTCTGAGATATGCCATTGTTTGTTGGGATATTCTTGTGTTTGAAAATGTACATGCTTTTTTGTTAGAATTTCTTAGGAATCTGATTCACTGATTGATTTTGATTGATAAAGCTCGAATCTTTACCACCCTTTGCTCGTGTATGTTAATGTTTTTTATGCTTTCTGTTTATGCATCATTATGAGGTCTCTTGAGTTGTGCCATTGTTTGTTCAAAATGTTGTTATGTTTGAAAATGTATGTTGCATTTTTGCAGGCATTTATGTTGGAGAAAACAAGGTTGTGCATTTCACTCGTGAACGGGTTTCAGGTTTAAGCAGTGATGTATTAGGCTTATTAGACCCCGCCTCTTTGGACTCTGATTCATGTTGCAAGAACAAATCATCAGATTGTCAGAACATTCCTGATTGTGGATTCCGTCAACCCGAAAGCGGGGTTGTCCTGTCTTGTATGGATTGCTTCCTTTCCGGGGGATCATTGTACCGGTTTGAGTATGGAATCAGCCGGCCGTCCTTTGTAGTTAAACTACGCGGTGGCACGTGCACCACAGCGGTTTCTGATGTAGCAGATGTGGTCATTCACAGGGCAATGCATCTACTTCACAATGGATTTGGGAGGTACAATGTTTTCGAGAACAATTGTGAGGACTTCGCGCTGTACTGTAAAACCGGTCTTCTCATTCACGATGAAGTAGCCCCTGGAAGGAGCGGTCAGGTATCCGGGCTCCTTGGTGCTCCTTTGGCAGCCATTCTTTCGTCACCGCTTAAGCTGTTCATGTCGAGCCCTATCGGCCTAGCAACTGCAGGAGTTGGATTATACTGTTTGAACAAGTATGTCACTGATATTGGGGTGAGAAGTGATGTTATGAGAGTGGAGGTGGAGGAAATGGTGTCATTTAAAGACGCTGGATCCCGTAAACGGATGCTCAGTGTTGATGATGAAGGAGATTTTCGAGCTTCCAAGAGGCAAATGCGTTGATTCCATGGCTAGCTCATCGTATCTTTAGAGTACTCATTGGAATGCAAGAAAAAGAAATGGAATTTTTGTAAGTTGAAATGCTGATGTAGTTTAGCTTACTGAATTATGTTCTCTCAATTTTGTGTTGATGATTGCTATATTACATGTTGGAATGCAGCAACAAATATTTGTGCTCTTTCCATTTACCAACACCAGCTGTATTTTGCACCTTTTTCACATTTAAGATTTGGCTACTTTTAAGGCATTCTTTGAGGTTCTCAATGTAACTCTTTAGCTTCCTGCACTCAATGCAGCTTATAAAATGCATCTACTTAGACTCAATATCTCACTACATTCTCTGAAAAGCTACTCACTTTTTTTTCCCCCAAAAGTTTGAGCAATTGGACAGCTTTGTTGAGATGGGTTTTTTTTTCTCACAAGGAGTTGATAGGAGTGAGATTGTAGCAGGAGATCATATTAATACTTACAGAAATGGTTTTATGCATATTCTCATCATGGTTTGTTTTCGCTCTTTAATCCCATGATTTTTTGTTTTCTTCTTGAAAAATCCATTGAAAGGAGCCCATCTTGACAGAATGGAATTCTAGTTGACAGAACACGAGCATTGAAATTATCCCATGCTACATATGGAAAGGACATTTGTGTTCTTATCATCGTCGTTGTCTTATTTTACTCGTGGGGATTGTTCTTGATGGTGTAGTCACCATCGGAATGCTTGGACACCATAAGTTATGCATTGGAAAGACTGCCCTTTTGACAGTTGATTCTTGTTTCAAGTGTTCCAACGTTATGTTCCTAAAAGAGGCTTTATCTAAGCTCTTGTTTTGCAGGCATTTATGTTGGCAAGAATCAAGTTGTCCATTTTGGTTCCGGACAACTTTCAGGTTCATTCAGTGGCATTCAAAGTGGATCTTTTAACTCTAGCACATGTTCAAAAGACTTCCCTGACTGTGGGTATCGTAAGCCAAAAAGCGGGGTTGTCCTTTCTTGTCTAGATTGCTTCCTTTCCGGAGGAAGGCTCTACCGGTACACGAATGGCAGCTGTATCTGATGCGCCAGAGCTAGCTACTTCACAACGGATTTGGAGACTATGACACGATATACAATGAGGATTTTGCTTTGTACTGTAAAACCGGTCTTCTCGCCATAAACCAGATGTCGCCTGGAGGGAGTGGACAGGTAACTAGTTTAAATTGTATTGGTAAGGCAATCCATAAATCTGTTCCCCTTATTTCTGTGCCACGCTGTATCAGTATTGCACCTGTAGTTGTATTGGCCCCGATTGGCACTGTGATTGGAGCTGGATTATACGGTTGGTACCGGGTTAGTTCTGACATTGGTGTAAGAAGGGATGTGGTCACAGTGGATGTAGCAGATTCAGTTCATTTTCTTCGCTCTAAAGCTGCAAAACCAAACAGAGCCCTAGATGCTGTGAAAAGATTTAAGGCTGTTCTAAGAATGCAACAAAGGATCTGAGCCCGAGATCGTTAGCTTTTCTCAGTTTGTTATCTTCTTGTTTCGCTGTTTGAAAGTAGGATTCAAACAGCCATCAAACGCTGTCTGCTGTAATGATCTTTTGAGATGCAGCTGCAAAGTGATTGATCATCTGAAGCTTTGCCTGTTGAACAATGTACTTTTGTTGCCTGAATCGTTTTCTTTCTAATTTGAACAAGTTTAATGTTGTTTTTGTTCCGGCAATTTCAGATTTTAGTTGTAAATAGTAATCTTCTCGTCTGAAAATTTTGAGGTGAATAATCGGACTGGACTTCCTATAGCATCAATGGCACTTAGGATATAACTCATCTATGTATGTTTCTGGTAGCTTACAAAATATAGACATCCTTACTAAGATCTTAGGCATTAACATGGACATAAACATTAGTTTTCAGTTTGGCCGTACATTGATTATTCCGTAAGAAAGAAACAACAGATGAAGAAATGAACAAATTTCCTTTCTACTTTCTGATACACTGAGGTCAAGTGGTCGATGCTAATCATGATTTCGACTCCACGAACAGACTTGCTTGAGGATGTAGTCCGGCTTCTTTCAGGGATCGGTATAGCGATTCCGGGCCATATACAGTACGAGGAAAATTGGAGGCGAGTAAGTAACTATCCATTTCTAAACACCCCAACGAATCAACATAGTCATACACGGATTGGATGGGTGAACTACAATGGAATCTCCTGCCCTTGCGTTCCCCAGTAGGAATTCGTACCAATACCTACACAAATCAATTTGAAGGATTGATATATACGCCAGACAACCGACTCACAAAGACCAAAATAGACACGACCATATGGTCCATATCTCTTTATGTATAATAATAAGAGTTCCATCAACCTGATATCCTTTTAGGGGGGCTAATAGATTTACTAAGCACAGATGCCATATGACTGATAAGTGATAGTGGGACTATTCTATAGATCGGCAATAACAAGTCAGAGAAAGAACTTACTTGAGTAACATCGGGTCCCTTCTCAGGTTCAGAGCCGAGTGAAAGAGCTTTCTGCTCTCGTATTTTGGCCAATGCAATTTCTTTCTCAGCAGCTTCACGTGCGGCTCTATCACGTGCCTCTTCTTCCTCCTTCTGTTTCCTTTCAGCCTCAGCATGCTCCCTTTCCAATTGTTCCATCTCCTCTATTCTTTGTCGCTCCCTAGCCTGACAGGAAACAAGAGAACCAAATGTTATATGCATTCAACTCAACACTTAACCCTATTACACAAGTCCAAGAAGAGCCGGATGGTAAGCTCAATAAATCCTTCATAGAACTGAAAGCAAAAAAAACACACATACTTGATCTGCTTCAAGTGCAGCTCGATAAGCTGCATCCTGCTCTTCTCTAAGACGCGTATTATTAAGCCTTTCTTCAGCATCAAGCCTTGCTGTCGTTAGGACAGGAGAACTTTCTTCGAGCACTCTCTGCATCAAATTGAACATTTCCTCAGGTGACTTTGGGCCTTCAATCTGCAAAAAGTTTCACCAAGATAGGATCTGTAAGTCGGATGACAAACTTTCAGCTTGTTTTTTAATTTTATCAGATGGAGGCAGAAAAGATAGCATAGGCCATGGAGATCACCTGAATACAACAACTGCATTTAATCAATATCGGGGACTCCATATAACGAGTTAATGGCTTAGATATTGCTTTGAACATTACTACGAAAGTCTAAATAAAAAAACGTGATTGTGTGAAATTACCAATACTCCCTCCATCCACATCTTCACACTTTCCTTTCTACTACATCCCAGAGTTAAATTCAAATTATGAACAATTCCCTTTTCAGCAAACTTCAACTCACTATCCACTCACTCATGTTACCTTCTTTACCCAACCTGCTTTCATTTTTTCCCCACTTCTCGTCCAAACACCAATTCCTCCCTTAATAACCTTATCATCATTCATGATCATAAAACATAACATAGCTACTTTGCTCAAAATGAATACAACAAAAGGAGTAAAACTACACAAACAAAATGCAGCATACCTGCTGAAGTAGCGCGATCCTCTGGTTCGTGGCTGCCATAACCACGGCACAGAAAGGGTACCTCGACGCCTTCAAACTATTACTCATCTTGAACCCTTCACTAGCTCTAATACTCCCGCCCCACGCAACGAAATTCTCATTCACAAAATCCACCAGCGCTTCATTCCCCAGCGTCCTGCTACAAAACCCCGGCGTATCAGGATGATCCGGCGAGTGCAAGTACACGAACATCAGCTTAAACTCCCTCCTCGACCTCTGCAACGCGTCCATGAAACCCTCGGTAACAAACCTCGGTCGCACCCTCCCGAAATCCCTCTCGAAACTCGCAACGAACTCCATCGCCTCCGCCACCGCCGCGGAAACCGACACCAAAGGATCCCTCGCGGGACTCCCTCCACCCCGACCCGAACCCGGACCAAACCCGACCATCCCGAGCGAATACGACAGCACACAGCCGGCGGCCCACATCCCGAGCCCAATCGCGCCAGAGACAAGCCCCAGACTCCCGGAAATGATGGATATCGGGAGCGTCACGACCTTCCACACCAGCCCCGGCGGCCCGGCGGTCGCAACTGGCCCCGGATCCTCCCGGAACGGCGCCCCCTCGTTTGAATTCGAAATTGAAGCGAAATCTGCATCGTCGTCGCTCTGGTGGTGGTGATCGTTAGAGTTTACATTGGAGGTGATTGAGGATATGGCGAGCTCGAGGTCCCAGCCGTGGGCGGAGAGGATCTCGGAGCACAAATCCGGATCGTTGAGGCCGGTGATTGTTTGGAAATACGCCAATTTGTCGGCCACATCCCCCATTTCGGTGGCTTCTCCGACGAAAACTCAGATTGTAAGGGCAAAATTTGGGGGAGAAAACTAGGGTTTTAAGATAGTGAAGAAAGGAATGAAATAGTCGTATTCGATCAATATTTGTTTTTCACTGAATTCTTGATGAGCCAAATTAATATTAGGGTTAAATGATTTTCTAACCATATCTTTAGATTTAAAGTGTTAATATAATCATGTAAAATTATAAAGTGTTAAATTAAGTCTAACTTTATAATGAAGTGTGCCAGTCTAACCTTCCAGTAATATTCTGGCATTGACTTAAATTTATGATAGTTGACTGGACATAAAAAGACTAATTTGCCCCTGGACATTTCTGCTTAAACAAAATTCCATTTCTACTTATACAATATATTTACTTAAATCTTATTTACATACAAAATTAAAAAGGAACCTATCCTTTTCTTTTTCTTCTTCCTCGTCGCTCTTTCCCAACCATGACGGTGCCTCCTCCGCTAATCATTTTCTTCTTCTTCCTTGGTTCCCCTCCTTGCTCGCCATTAATTCCAGCCAGGGTAGAGCCCCTTTTCTCGGTTTAGCAAAAATACTAAACCATAGATCATTAGAAAACTGGATTTTAAAACCGCCTCATTCTCAGGCCAAGCACAACCATTAAAAAAACAACCTTAATTAATTTTAAAATCGGTTCATACCTAAAACAGCACAAGATATTACCTAACACAAAAATTTCTCTAGAACTCACCCACAAAGCCACATTAACAACGAAAATTTGACAAACCCTACAACACACCATAAAAATGGGATCGAAAATGAATTAAAAGAGACTTATTAGCAACAACGACGACTCAGGCATACCATACTTTCGACTTCCCCTGTTTCAGAGGAAGGGTTAACTCGACGGGCCAGCGGCTCCGTTCAATCAAACAACTGGCAACGTGGAACGACGCTAGCGGTGATCGGTGACCTTTTTCGTCTACTCAAGCGGCCCTGGAACGAAGGGAATAGAAAAAGTGTACTGTGACAAAATCAGCCTACTCCGGTGTTGACATTAGAGTCAACGGATTCCAGGGTTATTTTGACACTTACTTCATAAAATCAATGTTATTTTTGCACTTTTTGATTTTACAGGGTTATATTAGCACTTTCAGTCTAAAGTCAGGGTTATTTTGACACTTTACTCTTAATATTATTATCAAAGTATTATTATGAGCCATTCACGGAAAAACAACACCAGTCAATTTTTGGACGAACAAATTTACTACTCTCACTGTTCCAAGTGAAATTGCACCATAATTATTAACACGTTATTCAATAAATATGTTTGACTTTAATATATTTACTTGCGCATAATAATGACAAATAAAAAGTTGATATTTAAAAACTACTTATTACAACGAATTGAACAATATCATATACAATAATATTGTTGTTCATATATCTATTCAAATATGTGGTTAAACTTTGATAGAGAATAACGTCAAAAAAGCAAATGTGCAATTTTAGTTGGTACGGAGAAAGTAATATTTTAGGTTAAAAATTAACATTATGTTAATGTTTAGGATTAGGATTAGTTTGATGGTTAAGGCTTCTTCAAAAACTTAACTCCAGTTCAAACCAGATTTATTTAGTCAAAACCTTTTAACTTTAACCATAAAATTGAATTGGTGCATAAGTATAAATACTATGGTGTGATACCTTGTCAGATTCGTTACAACATATATTTTTCAAAATTTTAACTTTTTACAAGTTTTAGTTATTCTTTATGAAAGATATTAAAGATCAAATATTTTTCAAATCAACTGGTAGAAGTCAAAGTGTGCAGTTTAAAATGGGACAGGGGAAGTACGAAGAACTATCACGAAAAAAACAATAATTTGGTGTAGATTTTGTGCGTGGTAGATTTTTATACTAACACATTTCTCTTTTGGTAAATTCTAAATTATTTTCATTCACTAAACTTACTTTTTACTCTCCCAATACAATCTCCTTCACCCATTTTACTTTTCAAAAAAATTGTGCCTATTGTTTGGTGCCAATATTTTGGGACGGGGGAGTATGTTTGTCATTATGTGCGACTATCTTCGCTACTGAATCTTTTAAAAGAAGAAAATTACTTAATTTTAAATGAGTTACGGTAATATTTTAATAAAAACTTATATGATAATATTCATAACAATCTTCTTATAATGTACATTAATGTTGTGGTCTCGTGGAAAGATTTAACCTAAATTAACCAACAAAAGAATCAGATGATTACTCCTCAGACTTTTTGCAGAGTTTTCATTGTTTCATCATCCCTTTGTTCATGTTCTATTTCATTTGCATTATTATATTCCCCCTCATCTTTCATTTCCTGGACGATTTTTTTCGAGCGAAATTCCGCCATTTTTGCAAGCTCTTCAACTGCTGCAACAATGGCTTCCACCCGGCCTGGAATCTCGATCAACAGCGAAGAGAATGTCACCAGGGGAATGACTTGTATCAGTGGTATCGAATCAGGCGATTTTTTTGTTTCGTCGAGGTTTCCAGGAGTTGTCTTCAGGACCAAATCAGGTAAGAATTCCAGGTGGTTCTTCAGTTCCTGAACTGCCATGTTCATTTCCCGGACCGAGGTTTCCAGTTTGGTTGGTTTCTTCATATCTTCGAGATTTGCAGAAAGTTCGCGAAGAATTCCAGATGCCCTGGAATTCACCTGTCTACAAACATCATCCAGCTGCTTCTTCACCAGCTCGGAACCCTAAAACCCATTTGAATCAGATAAGAGGAATAAATTTTCAGCGCTTTCGCGTAGCGTATTTTGATGATTTTCTACCTGATTCTTGTTACTGGCGAAGCTGTTCAAGGCCTCGAGGCTGTACGCGCAGCTGCGCATGGCAGCGCCGATTTTCAGGTACTGTTTCCAGGGATGCCTGAAGCTGAAGTTTCCATGGGCAGGTTCCCATCTGGCAAAATTTGCCTGTAAATATTCCATTTCCAAAATTTACCAATAAGTTCACATTTCATGTATATTTAACAAAGAAATGAAACTATCAGTTCTGTTTTCTACCATTGCTTCTTCTGCTGCCTTGGAATTTAACACACATTTATAAGCTGAAGATTTCGGGATCTCGTTCGCGCTTTCCCCTTCAACCTTCAAGAACTCAGCAACACAGCCTGGGTTTCAATTTAAAAGTTAATCAAAGTTCAATTTTTCGTAAAACCATATTAAGATGATTGATTTTTTAAGTACCATCTAAAGAATCTGCGAGTTTTTTCATGTTCTTGATGATCAAACAATGGAGATCTTGACCCGCCCAGACAGGGAAAACCAGCATGCTAGTAAAGATGCAGAGAGAAGTTCCGATGACTATGGTTGATGACCTCTCTCGAGCAAGCTCGAACAGTTCCTCCACCCGAAAACCCGAGATGGTAACCAGGCTGAAGGTCAGGATGAAGATCATGGTCCCGTAATCGAACCTCTTCTTCACTCCCGGAATGAACCTCAAGAATGTAGCCCCGGATGCTGAACAGGAATAACATGCATTTTGTTATATACTTATATAATTCTCGAATTTCGCGATAGATAGAAATTATCAATCCGTACCAAATATGAATAGAGAGACTCCAACCACGAATGGCTCGAGTTTTTTCCCGGATTTATGAGCTAAATAGTGTACTCCAATGGCAAGACATCCAGCTATACATGTTCCAACAATTCTATTCAGACTTTTATATATTGTTGCACCTGAATTCAAAACAAACGCATCAAACAACGTTAATTTTCTCGAAATCATTTTCAACTTTTCATTTCTATCAACGTAGCACAAAAACAGAACTCCACTTACCAACAGTGTACTCGAACACAACAATGACAGTCATGACAGCCCACATCGAGGTCCCTCCAACCCCGTTATACAACGGTCTCATGTAGTAGAACAGCGACACAATGCAGAGTGCAATTCCGACTTTCAGACAGTGGTACACTTTCCGCGGATCATCAGCTCCCATCTGCCATGCATTTCTCAAGAACCTCCATACTCGAGCTGAAACCTTGTTCTTGATCAAACATTGCAGAACTCGATGTCGAAATCGAGTCTCTTCTCCAGTAAGAATGTCAGGGGAAGAGCCTTTTCCGTTGTCCACTGTTATCCTCCACTCAATCCTCCCTGCATTGCTAGCCATGATTTGAGTGTGTTTTTCTTGTGTTTTTGGCTGTGTTTTTATTTGAATACTTTCAACTGTTTGGTGGAGGTTATATACTGAAATCTTGTACTAAGTGGGCTGATGGAATGAAGCCTTCAGCCACGTTTGGAAGATATCATAACAAAATGAATGAATAAACAAATAAATAAATAAACAAAACAAATCTTTTGTGTACTCCTCCATTACAGGTTAAACAGCACATTAATCATTATCACGCTATCAAGAAATATTTTTGACCGAAGTATAATAACGGCAGATAAAATGTTGATATTTAGAAATTACTTGTTACGACGAATTCAACGGCATCACTTATGATAATATTATTGCTCATATATCTATTCAAATATGAGATCAAAATTTTAGTAGAGAATTTTCCAATAGCAGCATTCCAAAATTGAAGTCTTGGAAAGTTTTTTGCATTAGATTTTCAAATCTTATTTCTTGTCCGGTTAATTAGGTCAGTTTTTTGAAATATCCTTAGTGCTTAATTGATGTACATCCCACTCCCTCACCAAATTACTTACCATTAGGGTGAAGCATAAGCTAATTAATTACATGGTCAAGTTAATTGATTTTCTCTGTCTATTTTTCTTTACCTATACATCATCATCAGAATTTATAAATGAAATGAAAATAAAAGCCTAGCGTCAGTGAGTATTAAAGAGGCATTTGATAATGTTATCTCAAAAATAATTGTGGCTCAAAACTTGAATTTCTTCTCCTTTGGATGTGGTCAGCCATTTTGGTAAGTGAAAACTTTATTATCTTCTTTCATTTTCTATAAGCCCCACACGTAGTATTGGAAAGCCTAGTCCTTCACTATCTATTGATCTTGCATTTTTATATGCCACACTTCCACACCTAAAGCTTTACAGAGGGTTTGATGTTGCTTTTTTTTTTATTCTAAACCAAATTACACTATATACAAAGTTACAAACGTAGCCTGAATTGGACATTGCAGTGAATCAATCCTCCATCTAACAAAAAGATTCAGAGTTCAAGTTACACTCATGTCTAGAACTCTAAACTTTAGGATATTTTCTTAATGTAGATTACCAGGCATTATGGGACTGCATTTGTGTTTTCCGCTGCGGATTGCTTAGTCCACATATTTTCCATGAAAGTGTGATCGATCGTTGTGGTTTTGGATTCAGGGGTGGTGGTTCATTGGTGGTGCAACAGTTGGACTATAAATTTTAGAGGAATATTTTATAGTGATTACCCGACATTATGGGACTGTGTCGGTGTTTTCCTCTAAGGTTTATTAGTCTACAAGTTGTCCATAAAGGTGCGATCGTGGGGTCCGAGTTCTGGGGGTGGTGGTTTGTTGATGGTGCGGCATTTGGGCTGTAAATTTTAGGGTAGTTTTTTTATAGCGATTACCTGGGATTGTGGGACTACGGCAATGTTCCCTGCTATGGTCTTTTAGTCTATAGGTTGTTCATGAAGGGGCAGTCGCAGTGGTTCGGATGGGTGGTTCGTTGGTGGTGCAACAGTTGGCTGTCAATTTTAGAACAATTTCTTAATAGGGATTACTCGGCATTATGGGACCACGTTGGTGGTTTCCGACATGAGGTGCAATCGTGGTGGTGCAGCAGTTGGGTGTTCTTAGAGGGTGTCCCCAACTATTCAAATGGATGAAGTTTTTGTTTTCAATTGATTCGGGTGGTGGTGTCTCCTAATTATCAACAGAGTAGAATTTTCATATGTAATTTGGTTGATGGTATGTAATCTTCCCTAAAACTAAGAGTTACAAACACCCTATTGAAATAATTTAAAGTATGAAATTTCACCACTTAAATCTGTTGAAACTCCATTTGAATAGATTATGTCTTATCTTAAAAATATATAGCATGAACCATCAACACGAAATGTTTATCTCAAAATTAGTTTAAAATTTGCAATTCTTAATATTGATGTGGTTTAAACATTGAGCCTTTGTGTAAAAAAGATAATGCACTCACTTTGAACCAAGCCATAGTTACTACTAACGTTGCTTAATTGATCAAACTCAATTCAGTGCCACATACAACCATGTCTCCACCTTAATTACTACGAAGTTGTTTTCGCCACCTTGTGATGTTGTCACTGTCTACAAATTCCTCCTAACCAATTGTTATGACTAATAATGACTTCATTCCAATAGGAACAAAAAAAACTAGCTTTTTAGTGTTATAAGTGGTGGGATAATTTATATTCCTTATTTGTGTGTATTGAGTTGATTTGAAATAGATTGCATTGAGTTGTGCGGTTTACTTCGAAGCGAGTCAAATTTTAAAATGAAATTCTCAAATATATTATTTATTAGGTTTAAAGAAATTATCACTTTCGTTCCAGGTAAAATGAAGATGATACTACATTTATATCATCGATATATCTGATCTATTAATACAGTCTTTTATCTGTTATAATCATGAATCCACTACGATTACATTTGCACGGTTCTATTCTTAGTGGCATGCTACTTTTTCTAGTAGTAATTTTGCAACTGAGAAACATGGAGTATTTAGATACAGCTGTTCACCCCATATGAAGTGGGAAACTGAAGTACACTATGCTTCTTCTGCTTATACAAGAGAAAAGCAGTTGAACAAAGCACGAATATCTATATTTACTAATGAGCAAAATTGGAAAATTAATCCCACTCTCTTCGTTCTTCTAAAACCATCACACGTTCTGCTATCTTCTGTTTCGTTCCACTGTTTCTTCACTCAATTTTAAGTAAACAATCGTTTCAGATAGTAAGGTTTCGGATTTAAGAGAACAGCTGAAGAGAGTAAGAAGTTGTCTCTTTGCTTGTGGCAGATTAGGTTATCCCATTTGTGAAAGCCAAAATTAGGTCATGAAATGACCGACTTTTCAGGTCCTTAGGGCAACTGGCCATTTATTTGCAAGATTTCTGCTTTATACAAAACCCACTTATCTTCTCAAGTGACACACAGCACTGTTTCGAAAAGCAAACTCAACTATCATAAAGTGATCATCTCTTACCATACTTTTTTTCATCTCTTTTCTTTTATCTCTGGTTAATTTTGTATACGTGCATGAACCTAAATGGATGGATGTATAATTAACAAAACATCGTACCTTATGGTACTTCTAAAAGTCTTGGTTCATTAATTAATTGATGTGATACTTTATTTCTACTTGTGTTAAGTGGCGGAACCACAATAATATTTCACAATGTTAATTTTTTTTCCTTAAAAAAAGTAGAAGCGAATATCGGGGCAGAAGAAGTGGCGGTACTGGAAAAATTTGGTAGCACCCTAGGATTAACACCGCGCCACTGGATTCTAGGGGCAACACCAACAAACCTTCACTGTTCCTAGTTCCGTCAATGTTTGTGTTATTTTTTAGGTATTTTGATAACCCTAAGGCCATAAATGCAGCTGAAACTAGGAACGATGATGGATTGAATCCAAGTGAGATTACCCACATTTAAGCATGACAAAATAAATATGCAATTCGTGGGTAAAGTAAACTATTTAATTTTTTATCTACTTGAATATGAGTAAAATGGATTGTGCGTAAAACAAATTGCAAGTTTAATGGTACTTTAAAATACAGATTGGGCAGACCAGGTAATTGGCTGGCCACAAATTCTATAAAATGGTCAATGCACGGGTCAAACAACTCAAACCTGCAAGTTTATCCACTTTTTCCCTCTTAACCTGGAGATTGAGATTTTAAAAAAATAGAGTTACAAAAAGAGTGTTTCGGGAAACATGGGTAATCTTTAATTTATATCTTTAAATTTTAAAAAAATAAATTAAACAAAAAAATACAAGCAATTTTAATTTGTATCTCAACCCATGTTGATTAGCATATCGCCTCATATGCGTTGAAACCCCCGCTGGTTGAGTGATTTTCGATCTACGAATTGAGCGGTTTCAACTCAATCCATTTATAACCCATTATAAAATGGATTGAATGGATCATACTCATATTTTTCAATTTCCAGTATCACCCAACCCATATTTTCATTTACCACCTATCCGCATACGTCAACCACAGACATTTTCTCAAGTAAAACCCAAAAGTGGCCCTAAGTTTTTCTGAAAGTGGCGAAACAATCATGAATTTTTTGAAAGTGCTTAAACAAATCTAAGTATTCGTCGAATGTTACTATTATACCCAACTGACCCAAGACCAACGCTGACCATCTTGGAAATGACCAAAACACCCCTTCTTAGTTTTCTAAAAAAAATTACCTTCCCAAAATCTGCCCCACCATCAAAACCTAACAAGAATTATAAGGTTATTTTAGCAGTTAGTTTTGATTTTTAAGATTATACCAACACTTATTTTGAGACTTGGGGTTGGATCCGAAATTTTTAAACTTTTAAACAATTATAGCATCAGACATTTCAATCGGTACAAAACATCATAGTAAAATCCATTTGTTAGTACTTCAAAATTGCCTCAATATACGTATACAATCTGAGAGCTTCCGAAACCCTAAACATGATGGTCATCTATGATACACTCTCTATGCAATTTACTTTCAAGAATATCAAATGAGATTAAAATAAGAAACAACGTTTTCAAAACCAGAAAAAGAAAAGAAAAAAATAACATAACCAATAATTATACTGTCTGTTGTCCTGATTTCACATGTAACCTACAACTACAAGGGTTGCCACAAATTACACCCCAATTCTGCACAGAAAAGAAAGAAGCCAAAAAAAACAAGGGGGCTGAAAACTAATGTCATCTAACTTAGCTTTCCCTCAATACTTTACCTAGGAAAGGATCCTCTAACCATAATCTATCTGGTACCTGATGCTTCTTCTCAGGTCATAAACACGAAAGCCGTGAAAATCCATGCATTATCGCGATGCCAAGCTGACAGGACGAGGCACGGTAGCCGGCTGGCAACTGTTGAAGAGGGCGGCGTTATCATTCCCGCTCATCGCCATATGGCCCATCTCGAGTGGCTCGCTTTTACATGACCCTGTCGGGCCTGTCAAATTCAGAAGCTGAACAAGCGACGTGAAGATCTCCTGCCTTGTCACACGACGCATACTGCTTTCCTACAACACGAAAGAAAGAAACGTTCTTGCCATTAGCAAAACAGAAAGTAGAGCAAAATGTGGTCTTTTTATGGCGCTATCTTTAGTTTAGTAGATATGTACCTCGGCTACAACATTGAATCGCGCCCAGATCTTAGTATCACGAAGCTCCATCACCCCTTTTAAGATGATCAGGCCAAAACCTCGAATGACATCAACTATTTCTAAGAAGAAACCACGTTCTTCACATAGGATCTGCGAGAAACAAGTAAGAACATCAGTACCATGTTTAAGAATTACTAAGAAACCGACATCTTCTTGATCTTACCTCGATAAGCATATGACCAGGGACATCAAGGTCCTCAACTATCAATGGATAAATCATTTTTTTATCTCCAACTTCACACGCCCATGTAACACCAGCATTATCGCTCTGGTTTCCTTTCAAAATCTCCCGATTCTGCCAAAAAAAAACCACTTGAGTTTATAAGCATGTGAGTTTAATTTACAGTAAAACAGCATTTCGTTTCTGAAGGGATGTGATATTTTTACCTTTGTCTCCTCGGTTGGGTGAAACATTACAGCGTGTCTTGCAACGCCTTGCAAGAAAATCAAGTGCTTTATTGTCAGATGCAGCAACCGATCAATGCTCATCTGAAACAAAATAACCAATAATACACTTGAATCGGATCATCGTGCATTGATATCTTGTTCTAAGAAAGGATTATTCATACAGATAAAAATCTTCACTATCCAAGTAAAATACCTTCTCTCCATTTGGGATCAGCCCTCTCAACTCGATTAGCCGGTCGTGAATCTGCTGCCTGTCCTTGGGCCTCGGTTTTGACCCCGGTTTGGCCTTTTTCTTCATGCTTTTAGGGGGGAGCTCAACCTTCTTCGATGAAGATACTGTTTTAGTAATCCCACAGCTATCGACGATACATGAACCTGCTTCAAAATTGCTGACATCCTTATCCCTGGTATCGAAATCCTTTGAGCTGTTTAGGTGATAAGCTGTTTGCGCCGAGCTCAAATTCCCAACCAACTGAGGGAGACAGGAAACTTCATTACTGCCAAGCAAGGAACAGTCCATCTTCCTCCTTTTGGAGCTTCTCTCGATTTCATCCAATCTCTGATGAAGTCCTAATCTTGAGAACAATGTATTTGAGGTTCCGGGATTCGAGTCCACAAACTGCCTCGATATGCAGTCTGAATAAGGAAACTGCTTCCCGATGCCACCAGCATCCGAACATATAGCTTTTGTGACTGTGCTTTGCACCGACACGGATGGAGCTTGATCGTCTCTTCTTGGATTTGTAACTAATGGTACACTTTCTGATGCACTTGGTAACACCATGGCCGCATTGCTCGGCTCTGCTATGGAAGAAAACCATTGGAAAAAGTCTGCATCTGCACAAGGTCTTGATACAGCCTTTGAAAAATCAGTTCTTGACAACTCGTCGATTGTACAAAGATCACTACCTCTCCCAAGCAATTCATCAAAACTCTGAATATCTTCGGCAATCAAGTCTGTACTACAGATAGGATTCAAAGGTGCGCTCTTTTGACCAAGAGAATTGCTTAATTCGCTGCTCTGGGGATATCGGGAAGCTGAGGGCTCGATAAATCCACCAGTTCCACTGTAATTTTGCTTAACCTGAGCTTCTGCGTTGGAAATTCTGAATCTGTTGTCACTTTGGGATGATGATGCAGCAACAAGTGGAATGGTTTCTTGATGCTCCAAAGTGGAAACAATCGATTCAGTCATGTTTGCTAGAGAACAGTCTGTTTTCACATAACCTTGAAGCCTATCACTGTGTTGAAATGAAAGTTCCGGGCTCATAAATTGGAAATCCTGAGATGAAACTAGAGAAGCAACCAGCTCATTTGCATCCCAAGAATCGAAGGTTGAAGAAACCGGCTCATTCATAGATGAACCAAGTCCCTCGAGTATTTGGATGCTTTGAAACAACTCTCTTGTTTGACTAACAAAATCCAATCTTTCTACAAGCTGCAACACCAAAAGCAATACATCTGTTAGGCCTAATTCAAATCTTTCAAGACGACATAAGGACACAAATTCCTCTGAGTATTCAAAGCATTCGCAACTTGAAAGTGGAAGAAGACTAAAGCTAACCTTTTGCGTGGAGCCAAATTGAACCACGCCGAACAGATCCACCGGGATTACAGCAATA
>JAULKM010000009.1:312663-324139 GCA_032355605.1 Rubia tinctorum
GTAAATGCATGAATTGGTTCAATGCTTAGACACGGTGTAGTGTTTATAAGTGTTACCAACCTTGTTGATTCTTTGTACTTACTATCATTAATGAGATACTTTTAGGCGTTGATCGACTAAAGGAGTCACTAGTGAAGTTTAGCAAGAGATGTCGAATTCACTCTTGAAACTAATATCAGAGAAGGATGGAAGATTTATCTTCACAACAATTAGTTAAAGTAGTGAATAGGTCATGGATTCAATGATAGATAAGAGATTCGGAAGCAGATATCCTTTGCCCCCAAGGTTTTGTCATTTGTAGTTTTTATTCTTTTTATTAGGTTCTTGCATGATTAGCATAGTTATTTGATCTTGCTAATTATCTTGTCTTTAAACTGATAATTTAGAAAAACAACCCAAACCACCCCTCTACTTGCTTTTATATATCTATGTATATATACATCTAGGCTTATATCCACCCTTATATGCATGAACCCTTAGGAAAATTTTTTTCGGACGACCCCGATTTTCCACTATTTACTTAATTGTATTTAGGAAGCATTTAGGTCTTATAAATTGTAATTTTGAGAGGTACGGTGATGACCTCCCACCATACCTAAAATTATCATTTCCCTCACTATTTATCAGGCGGAAAATCTGGGTAATTGGTGATGTAAGACAATGCATTCTCACAATCAGTTTTGACTAGTAACCTCATTTCCCTTATTGCACTCGCATCTTTGATCTCATGGAATATAGCTGGAAGAATTGAAGATTTAGAGAAGGCAGAGAGTCGAGAAGTTAAAGCCGGAGGAATATAGTTGCGCTTTACTGTTAGTATCCCACGTCAATTTAACGAAAAATTAAACGGTAGTTAAGTCGATAAAAATAGGACTTTAAAACACCGAATTAGGACTGGTTCTCTGGAATTTATTCGCATTTCAGTTTAATTCAGTTCATTTCAACTCAACGAAAAATTTAATTTGGTGAGATTTAACTTGATTTAGTCATACATTATTAATTTTCAACACACTTATTTTTAATTCAGTTTAGATCAAATCAGTTCAGATCAGCAGGAATTAACCAAAAATTAATTTTGATATATTAAGTTTGATAGCTGAATACTCAACATCAATTCATTCTATTTTAATTGTAGTTTAATTCAATTTATTTTAGTTTGGAATTTAATCAAACATAACTCTATTATTCCCTCTGTACCAAATCAACTTGCACACTTTGACTTTTGACAGTTGACTAAAAAATGTTTTACCATTAATATCTTTAACTACGTACAATTAAAAATTATAAAAAAAAATTAGTATAGTGAAAATACACATTAAGACGAATATAACACTATGCCACATGATAGTATCTTTACTTATATATCAATAGAATTTTATAGTTTAAATTATTCAAAATTAATTAAATGAATAGTACAAGTGCAGGTTAAAATGAGACAGAAGAGTATTACTAGTTAGCTTAGCTCCCATTAAAATTGATCGATTTCCATATGAATGGCTTGCCCTACCAAAAAGGAAATACCATATAATTTTGTCTCCTACAAACACCACACGCTTCATCATACACCTTCAATAACTCATGTCAACGCCCTTTAAAATTTCAACTTTTTCCCTCCAATATTCACGAGTTGAAAGATTAAAAAAAGTTCATGCATTTTAGTTATTATGATTATTATATGAGAAATGGTTTCAAAAGTTTCCCTTTCTTTTTCGTTTTAGTGTTTGAAACCAAAAAGTAGTTAAAATCCCAAAAGTTATACCACTTTGGGGTAATTAAGGGAGCAACTATGATCAATTTGATAGCTGTAAAGATAAAACAATATCTACACATAAAATCTCTGTTTAATGTTGTTAATTGATGCGTGCCCTAATCTTGGATTCTAAGAAGCTTTTGCGATCTTGTTGCTTGATTAGGAGATCATCTTTTGCTCTTAATTATGCTTTGACAACTAAACAACAAAGTCTCCCATATCCACTTAGACCCCGTTCTCCGGAGTTTATGAGCTGATGAGAACTGATAAGAATAGAACTGAATTGAACTAAAAATAAGTGTGTTGAGAAATAGTAATACACGACTAAATTATATAAGTTAAATTTCACCAAATTAAATTTACGCTAAAATGAATTGAAATGAACTGAAATGCATATAAAATTCAGATAACGGGACATCAGTGCTTAATGGTATAATTAGCTTTAGAACTTTATGTAGGGTTTTCTTAATGAATACTTATAATTTTATAATATATAGTACTCGGTAGTTACAACATGTTATTTGACGTTAATTACATGCATGATGCATGGGATCTCTATGCATATTTTCGCAATTTATTGTCATGCAACGTAAATAGAATGGAAGATAATGAAATAACAAACCATTTTACTAACAAGTGTAGATTCTATGAATTACTTATGATAAAAATAATTATATTTAATATTTTAAAAAAATATGAGATGAAATTTCCTTGAAAAATGATAGATTTGCAGAATGATTAAGAATCACTATTCTTGATGAAGCTGGAGGCACCCGAGATTTCAAATTTGATGAAAAATACAAATTTAACTTGGACAACACAAGGCTAATTTCGCTAATTTAGTACTACTAAGCCTCATAAACTCAATTCAGTCAAATTGAGCTTAAAATTCTCAAAACTCAATCTCGAGAATATGCCCTCAAAACTCACACTATTTTAAAGTGTAGATCATGAGCGAAAAGATTTAAAAGATGTATTGAGAAAAAGAGTGATAATTGATTGAATTGATCTGAACTGAACTAATTAGCAGGACTAAACTAGAGTGGACCAAATCGAACCTAGTTGTACATGATTGAATTGCACCCGTCCAAGCCAAAACTAGAATAAAGTTGAATGGAATGAATCAAATTGAACAAAACTTGACTACAAAGGATTGAACTATATTAAAAGTGAACTGGAGTGAACCAGACTGAAATTGAACTGAATCGAGGCAAACTGAATCCTAATACTCCCTCTGTCCCAGGGCAAATTACAGGGCAATCATTGCACACCGTTCGAGAAAGATGTTTGACCGTTACTATGTTTAACTACGTATAATAATGGCAAATAAAAAGTTACTTTCTAGAAACTACTTGTTACGATGAATTCAACAATATCACATACGATAATATTATTTTTCATATATTTATTCAAATATGTGATCAAACTTTGATAGAAAATAGTGTCATAAAATAAGTGAGTAATTTGGGCTGGGACAGAGGGAGTAAGCAAATTTGCATAGATCCCACCCAATGCCCAAACCCCATAAATTAAATCAAAACTATTAAATGGTATAACTATTAATTTGATTGAAACGGGATTTTTATAATTGGTCAAACCGAGGACACTCACTTCCTTGATTGCTTAACCATTTTTTCTTCCAATAATTTTTTTTTGCTTATGATAGGAGTAAGAAAAAAGCAAAGATAAAATAATCCTTACGTAAAGAGAATTTGTTCGAAATTAGCGAGTGACGCAGTAGCATATGATGTCCAGGCTAAGCTAGTCAGCAAATTTGCTCCGACCGAGACAGAAAGCGCCGGTGACCTGTAGACGGCGATTCCGAGGCGGAGAAATTGTCGGAGAAGACGGAGGTAGAAACTGATTGAACAGACAAAGGTAGAGTTAGGGCAGCTACTACTGACTCGGAATTTCAGAAATGCCATTCTCTGCTGACTGTCAGAAACAGGTCGCCACGTCACCGGAATGCTACAGTGGACCACAAATGATGGTTCTCTCCATCATCATTGATGGTGATTGATCATGGCTGCTGCTTTTTTGGCATTTTATTTGCTAATGGACTTGTTTTTCTGGAAAATAATGCTATCTTCAGTTCAATTTACCTTCATTTCAATTTAATTCAAACTAATAAACTCCGCCTCATAAAAATGGTGGAATTTCACTACGTTTAACACACTTACCAGTTTATTTATTTTTGTATATTTTTCAAAATTTTGAAATTTGAATATGAGCTCCGTAGATGCCGGCAAAACAGGGAGAAAATATTTTTCAGGGCGCTGGTCGGGTATCAAAACCTGAATCGCAAATAGGGATCTTGAAAATAAAATCCACCGGCGCGCACCGCTCCTATTTCATGTTTGATGACGCCTTTAATTGGTAGCCAAGTTTAGGTAAGATTGAGAGGACCTACATGAACAAATCTAGGGCTTCCGAGGAGCAGAAAGAGGAGATTTTCGAGTCGGAATATACAGAGGAGATTGCAGATTGCAGCGACAGCAGTGCAATTTCCGAACTAATTTTTATTTGAATTTTGTCCTAATGTTAAACTTAAATATTCAAAAATCAAGTAAAAATAGTAAAACATCAAAGTTAAACATCAAAATGAAAATACAAAAATTTTAAGGATTAAACATCAAATTAAAATAGTAAAACTTTAAACAAAAAGTTAAAATGCACACCTATCAAATTATAATACTAAAAGTACATAGTATCAAGATAAAATAATTAAATATAAAATAAAAACACTAAAAACACACTAGATTATAGTTGAACATCAAAATCAATTATAAATATGCATATCAAATCAAGATAGTTAAATATCAAGTAAAAACACTAAAATATATTAAATTTTAAAAATTAAAGTAACAAATATAAACACGAAAAATTCACATCAAATTAAAACAATTAAACATCAAATGATAACACTACAAAACACATCAAACAAAAACATTTTAAACATCAAATGAAAATACTAAAATATACAGCAAATTAAAAAAATTGCAATACACATCAAATTAAAATACTCTCTCCGTTTTTCTATTTATGACACCATAGTTTTAGGTGTTTGAATTTAGGTGAAGAAAATGAATGGATGAAATTGAATGTAGAAAGTAAAAAATAAAATGTTTGGATGAAATTGAAAGAATCTTGACAAAAATGGAAAGAATGCCAAATAAAATGAAACATCCATTTATACTAAGTGTGCCATAAATAACAAAACAGAGGGAGTAGATAAACATCAAATTAGTACACTAAAAACACATTAAAAACTTAATTACACATAAAGTTTAAAACATCAAGCGTCACATCAAAATGTGACACTAATATCGAAAAAATAAAACATTAGTATAAAAAAATAAAAAAATGCATCGTTGAAACATCAAGTAATATACAAAAAAATGTAATATTCCAAAAAAACTTACAATAAAATATCAAAATTTAATTTTAAAACTCATGATTTTAGTGAAAAAATTGCCTTATGAAAAAACATCACAAGATTTCGTTGAAATATCAAGTACTGAAAATGAGACATCAAATTTGACTATAAAAATTCGCGCATTTCGCGTAAATGAGAAAAAAAATTGATTACTCCCTCCGTCTCAGCTTAAATTATCCCTCATCATTGCACACCGTTCGAAACACATGTTTAACCATTAATATGTTTAACTGTGTATAATAATGGTAAATAAAAATTTACTTTTTAGAAACTACTTGTTGCGACGAATTCAACAATATCACATACGATTATATTAATATATATATATATATATATTAAAAAATGCGGTCAAACTTTGATAAAAATAGTGTCATAAAGTAAGTGGATAATTTAAGCTGGGACAAAGGGAGTAACAAATTTCTCCGACTCAGATTCTTGACCCACGAGATTCTTATGACCCGGAATAATTAATTCTCCAATTATATATGCCCAACACCCTCAAAAAGTGATATTTGCACCTAGATCCCTCCTTCCTCTCCCAAACTTTCTTAAATTATACTCCCTCCGTCCCGGAAAAAATGGCACACTTGCTTTTGGATCGGTTTTTTATGCAAGCTGATGTGGAAGTGTTGATGGGAAATAAATGAAGGTTATTTTGGTAATGGAAGAGTTGACTAGTGGATTTATTCAACTTTTTCAGGGATAATATAGTAAATGCATGAGCTCTTTTTTGCCATTTGAGGAAAGATTTGAATTGTGCCATTTTTATTGGGACGGACGAAAATAGAAAGTGTGTCATTTTCTCCGGGACGGAGGGAGTATTTAGAATCTCATCTCTTATTAAATTTCATAATATTGAACATTGATCACGCTGCAATACAGCCTCGCACAAATTTTTTTCCTAGTTACAAGTACATTTCCATCCATCACAATCTAAATTGCATCGGACGCATAAAAATATACCATCTACTAAAGCTAGTTAGAAACATTTAAATTATCTACACGTAGGATTGAGAAAAAAAAGTTTAAATAATTTTCCATCCCAAGAACGTCATGCAATTCATAGTTTCTGGAGTAATGAGAATATAATGACTAAATTGTTTTTTCCCAACATAACATCTTTTACCATTTTTTTTATCTCCGAGAGCAAAAAACATATTTTTTAGAACCTCACAAATTTAAAATGAAATTTCCAGTCCCCAAAACTAAATTCAGGCCAATTTTCAGGTTATTCGGTATTAAGTCCGATATAGTCAGGGATATTTTTGTAATTTTATAATTAAAAACATTTTCAAATAAAAATTTATTTTTCTCTTTATACTCTTCGATTTATTTATTTCTTGCCCTAATTCTTTCCGCCGCCTCCTTTCCCTTTATCCGACCACACCTTCTTCCACAGCCACAACCGTCTTCCCGTCGTTCCCCACCCAGCCACCACCCCAGAAACCCATCTCCTCGTCGCCACCCGGACCAATGATCCGACCGCTGATCCGTTTGCTGAAAACCCTAGTTTGCCCTAACCTGTTTCTCCTTTTGGGTCGAAAATACCCAACTGCACAACCTGGATTTTTTAGAACCCTGCTCGCCAAAAAATAAGCCTAGATGACCGCTGGAAAATCATGCCAGAATAGTTCGGTTGCATCAAGGTTTTGTGGGCAAAGTGAAACCCATAAAAAACATGACTAACAACATCATGCTTAGCAAAAATTCAAACAAATATGAGTAAGAAGCTTCCTAATTCGTCATTCCCGTGTCGTTCGTCCTCACCCGTGTCATTCGTCCAAAAAACTTCTGGATGAATTGCAGTGGTTCTCCGGTCACCTTTGATCCCAGTCCGATTGAAACCCTCGCCATCACCTTCTCCGACTCCATCGAATTGAAACCCTCGTTGTTGCCTTCTCAGCCTCGCCGTCGAATGGGTTTTTGGGGATGGTGGCGATGTGGTTTCTAGGGTCGCCACGGGGAGATGGGTTTCTGGGGGTAGTGGATGAGAGGGGAACGACATGAAGATGTGTGTGGTTGTGGAAGGTGTGGCCGGAGAAAGGGAAATGAGGTGGCCGAAAGAATTAGGGAAAGAAAGAAAAAAATAAATAGAAAAGGATAAAAATAAATAGAAATTAGAAAATTTTAATTGAAAATATTTGTTAGTTATAAAATTACAAAAATACCTCTGGTTATATTGGAAATAATACTGGATTACCTGAAAATCAGCTGGAATCTGATTTTGAAAACCAAAAATTTCACTTTGAATTTATGGGGTACTAAAAAAATTGTGATTTTGCTCTGGAGAACCAAAAGATGATGAAAGATGATATATTGAGGGGAAAACAGTTTAGTCGAATAAAATTTTGAAAATACAATTCAGCCCAATTTGATGATGTACATTATAGGCCGAACTGGCGAACTCTGTGTTTCCCAATGGGCTATACCAGCGAGCCCACTATAAAAGGAAGGGAGATTTAAAAAAAAAAAACCATGCTGATATTCGTTATGTTCATCTCATCCCTTATTTTTTTTGGAAAGGGTGTCCATCTTATTTCTATCTGTATACATTGACTTACTGTATTCGATTTGATTGTACATATTCTATATTTATAATTTTATTATTTTTCTTAGAATTCTATATATTTGGATCGATTGATATATATTTGTGGTCTGAATCAAGTGGTTTGGATTAAATGGTATTATAGCTGTAGTAGATTTCTGGTTTTCGATACAGTGATGTTGATGTGTGAGACACAAGTCTAATTGTTTAAATTTTCAATGGAAACAAGATAATATCCTTGGGAGCGATATATAATACATACAATCAATCTCACCGAAATATAATTTAGTTATATTTGTAACAAACTAATTAAGTTGAATGTTAATTTTAAATACTGTAATTTTTGTTTGACTTTTTTTTTCTAGCAATTCTGCAATGGCTTTAAAAAGAAGAAGCCATAAATCAATGGGAGTTTGTGATCAAAATTTTAAAACTCCTCAGGAAAAGTAATACCCTCCTTGTCTCAGTTCAAATTGTAATTTAACTATTCATTTAATAAAAAACTCATAACTTTGACATATAATTAAATTAGTGTATAAACATAAATACCATTAAGTGATATCTTGTTAGATTCGATATAACATATATTATCAAAAGATTTTTATAAGTTTTGATTTTTTTAATGAAAATATTGATGGTCAAATATTTTTTAAAACAACCGTTAAAATTCAGAGAATATGAATATTGAAATGGGACATAAGCAGTAGGCTGTAGGCAGAACAAATAAAGTAGACTACAAAAATATTCACCTGTTAATTTTTTTTTATTCCTCAACACTTGTAGATGTACAAAATCTTGTTGATCTGGACTTTGCACCCGATGCCTACCATTTGCAGGTTAACATAAATGAAGCTACAGCATTATAATTTATATTTAATCAAATAAAAAAGATACTCCCTCTGTTTCACCATGTTTGACACACTTGCCATTTTCGTATGTTTTTCTACGATTGTCACATTTCTTTTTATGGCAAAAAATACGTCATTCTCAACCACTCATTAAACATTTTACTCTCCTCATTCAATTTCATCAATACATTTCAACTTGAAAAAAACAACACATAAACCTAGGAGGCGTAAAACGGAGCGACTAATGCAAGTGGCCCAGTTGGCGACATCACATTCAGACAGATTTTAATAGTAACAGATCAAAATACACTGTATGTATAAATCTGTGAATATGATAGTAACCTAATCAACTAAATCACTAATTAATGAAATGGTTAGTGAGTTTTTAACTTCCGCTAATCAGATATTCCCTTGTCTACCTGATCTGGGCTCACTGAAAGCAGGCACGTGCTCCCTGAAGCTTGTAACTTGACCAACTTGTGCCTAATGCTTTCCCCAACTTTTTTCATTCACTAATCACTCTCATTAATTAAAAATTAAAACTCAAAAAAAAAATCCAGGGGGGTTGGTTTTAGGGTAGGAAAATGGAAATGGAATCAAACACCTTTGTTTCCCTTGTGTTGTTGTCATTGGATGACGAATAAATTCCGAAGGATAAGGTCTTATTCTCCACAACTCATCTGAAATTTAGATTATCCCACCTTCACACACATATTAGTTTTGTCTTCGGAGAATAAACATTTGACTTATGAAGTGTCATTATCGAGCAGTACCTATAAAGATCGCCACGATCATCATCTCGACAATTAAAGAATACTCCACCCAGGACTGTTTCTGACAATTTGGAGGCCTTGTGCAAAATAAAAAATGAGGCACATAAATACATTAATATAAAATTATTAAATAAGCTTTATATTATTTGGATATTATAACTTTTCAAAACAAAATATAAAGACAAAGATAAATTAATAAGACTACGTAATTACCATTAAATAGTTCTTATAAGTAGGTGCTGAACTGAGAAGTAGGAAAAATCAATAATAAACGTGCTGCACTGAGAAGTCGGAACGAGAAAGGAAAACGACTTCCAGAAAGATCAAATTTAATTTTCTAAAAAATATATATAAATAAATATATAAATAATATCTAATAATAAAATTTTGGGCCCCCGGAAATTTTAGAACCATGTTCAAAAGAATCGGTTGGGTCATGTAACGGGTGGCTTTAACTCCACCAGTTAGCATTTTTGACAAAAACACTCACCACTGATCACTGCCAATCCACCACTAACTATCATTTAGCACTGACGAGGATGACAACCACCACCACCACCTTCAACGACCACCACCAAAAGACGAATATGACAACCACCATCAAACCACCGATGATATTTACCTCTATCAACCACCGATTCCAACAATGTCCACCGCACCATATCTGATCGCCGACTATCGCCACCAATTAGAGTTGTATTGATTTTTCTATAACTTTATATAAAATAAAACTATTCGTATCGAGTTTAAATGAATTGGTTGGCTCTCTTTTCCTCTCGTCCTCTTAAAATACATGGATAAAAAACTTATAAACTCGCATTCGAATTTATTTTATTCAATGATACTCATTAAAATCACACTTACTTCATACTTGTGTTATGATATTGAGTGTATAATCAAGATTATGTTCTTATCGATTAATCTCAGCTGAACTGAACTAAAATTAAATAAGCAAAACAATAGTAATAACATACAAGTTAATTAAAATAAGTTTTATTAAAGGCAAAGTCTTGGGAAATACAGTCTTTCCATAAGTTTATGGAAATACGGAGTTTAATTAGAATAATAAAAGGTAAAAGGTATTTGTTGCAATTTTAAAGTTTTATTATGCAATGTGTAGTAGTTATAAATTTTATAAGCCGGTTCATGCAACTCGAAAATTTTATCTTCATTTCTTCTAATTTACACTTTAAACCTTGGTCTTTCCATCATGGAAAAACCGTCTTTCAAGAGACGCACTCTCTATTAAATTAAAATTAATTAAATTGAAAAAAAAATTGAATGACATGGACCGAAATATAAAGAGAAGAGTCTCCTTTGGCACTCCTTCTGTCCCGACTGAATCTGCACATTTTTTGGTCAACTTTATCAAAATACGTCTGACTATAAATTTCAACTAGTATAAAGACACGAATATGATCATGTGAAATATTGTTGGATTGCATGTATGGTGTATTTTCAAAATATCAAATTTTAATACACTATTAGTATATGTAAATAATGTTATTGTTGATCAAACATGACATTAGAAAATTGATCAAAAAGTATGGAAGATGGAAAAAAGGAAGTACTAAACTTGTTAAATCAATCCACTGAATAAAATCTTGAAATTGAACTGACTAAAAGTGGCAGTTAATTTTGGTGGAGCACCAGTTTTGAAAAAGCTTATGGAGTTTCCCAACCTAGTAAGGCATTTATTTAGGTGCTCGAAGATCCAATCAAAATTCAAGCTTAGGTTGTACTGAGAAATCACTCCAAAGCTATTATAGGAAACTTGTCTCCATATCCAAACATATGTACATCTCCCCCCTCCATGCAAGAACTTTCTTTCCTTTTCTTTTTTGGATTTTGTTGATATTTTTCGTTGATATTTTTCATTGATATATCATAGATATATGCAACCTTGCTTTTGTCATCTAGCCTTATGTTTATCCTCTTAGTTTCCAGTGCATTTCCTCTGCCCAAACCCTAAACTTTTAGTGTTCAATTGCTCCACTTTCTGCTGATTTAACTGTTTTTTTGGTGATTTTGAACCATCCCTTTTGTAGGATAGCTATATGAGAACCTACCCTTTGGATCAAAAAGCTTTCTTGCTGAGGAAATTGAGAGTTTCTTGATTTTTCT
>JAULKM010000009.1:350391-370259 GCA_032355605.1 Rubia tinctorum
GAACAGGCTGCTTTGAGGCAACATTCCCAGAGCCCCTCTTCTTGGAGGGCTCCATGGCCACACAGTCACCTTCAGTATGTGAAATGTTTCTAGCGGCGGTCAAGCAGCTGGACTGAGAACCGGGGCTCATGGACAAGGTTAAGGACTGTAAATCTCCACATCCCACTGAACCAGAAGCGCCGCCTTCATCCGCCATGGAAGAACTCTGAGTGCTCATCTGCTGGTCTGAATAGTGAGAAACTACCCAGTTTGTGGGGATTTCAGCATCGTTGTTATCCTCGTTAAGATGGTAAAAACCAGTGTAGTAAGGATGGTTCTGAACTTGGCCAACGGGCTCATCAGAATCAACAAGCTTCTGACTGTTGTAGAAGATACTGTCCAAACTCAAAACCATAGCTTCCCTATCATGGCTTCCATAATCATGGCTTCCCATGCTCGCACTTGCACCACCGAGGAAGTTCTCCAGCTTTGGAGATGGAGTAGAGCTGCTGGTTCCTCCTGCCATACCTTAAACAAAACAAAATTACGAGGTTATCATTTTTGCTGTAATAGAGAAAGTCTGCAACATAAAACACAAGAAATTCTGAACCACCTTGAGAGTGAGATCTTCTGAGAGCTTCCATGATGCACAGAGAGCCGTCTGACTTCAGCGGCATCGCAGAGATGGGGTGCTGAAAGGCGTCGAGGGTGTCAGAAACGCCATAGCCAGAGGCGTTAAGGTAATGAGGAGCAGGAGGCGGAGGAGGATGATGATTGAAGTGATGATGAGGGTCGGGATCCATTTTGCTCAGGAGGGGTGAGAGAGAGAAACCCAACCAGTTGGTGTTATTATTGTTAGAATCCGTGTTGCTTCTGCTATTGCAGCCATTGGAGCTCTTCATCTCTCTTTCTTTCAGACAAGTTTTGGAGAGGGTTTTGGTTTTGGTTATCCTGTTGCTCAAGGCAACTCAATCATTGGAGAGGAAATTAACAAAGCCATCATTTCGAAGGGAGAAAATGCTTTGGTTCTTGGAAAACTTGTTGCAGAAAAACTCTAGAATGAAGAAGAAGAAGAAGAAGAAGAAGAGAACATAAATAAAGGAGAGAGGAGGGGAACTGTGTTTATATATCTATATGCACAGTAACTCAAGACTCAGCTTCAGATGAGAACGGGTTCTCACTCAGTCACACACAAAGAACAGGTTACAGGTGGAACCCCGAAACTGTTGGGTTAAAAGAAATGGTCCCTTTAAACTAGTTAAACAAAAGGAATGAGTTTCCAGAATAATACCGAGCAAATGCTGCTGGGTAGCATCCCAGCATTGATCCCATCTCATAGGGATCTGTGTGTAAATTTTATAACTACTCCCTTCGTCTTAATTATATTGGCCTACAATTTTTGTTTCAAATTTTTAGGTAAGTCTCTTAAAATACTGTCTTTCCATAAGTCATGGAAATATCAAAATTTAAAGTGTAAATTAAAAGAATTGAAGATAAAATTTTTGGATTGTATGAATCGGGTTATAAAATTTATATCTACTACACGTTGCATAATAAAACTTTAATATTGCAATAAAGACCTTTTACCTTTTATTATTATAATTAAACTATGTCCATGGAAAGAATATTTTTCCCAATACTTTGTCTTTATGGTAACTGATGTGGTGAAGGATAATGGTGAAAATTTAAGTTTTTTTTTTAAATTCAACTTATAATTAATACCATCCCTATCATGATATGATAATTATTATTATGCATAGCTCGCATATTATTATCAAATGATTATTATCGATTTCCCTGTTATGTATTGAAATCTGATCTAGACCATTCCAATTCATATTAGTACCCTCTTGCTCAATTATTACTATTCTGTTTCGTTGGATGTGTCACCATACTTTACGTGTTTGGATTTAAGTGAAAGAAATGTGTTGATGAAATTGAATTCAGGAAGGAAAAAAGTAAAATGAGTGGATTAAATTGAACGAATTTTGCCATTGCCATAAATGAAAAGTGTGTCAAATTCACAAAAAAAAAATTGAAGTGTGTCACATCCAATAAAACGGAGGGAGTGCATGTATATTGTCCATTATTACTAGTCCTTGTTTTTGTTTTTATTTTTATTTTTTCAATTATCACTGTTTACTTTTCTCCTATTCAATTTAGTTTAGATCAGTTTAAAGCATATCCTTTAAATTAAGTTTGATTTAGTGTAGTACAATTTTCATTTTGAACGAATGAGTTTAATTTAGCAAAAATAAATTTAAAATTCATCAAATTTCAACTAAATTGGTGTGACATTCTTAAAAGAAGTACTCCCTTTGTTTCAATGACCGTTATTAAAAATGATTTTTTTAAAAGTAAAGCGCATAGATAACCCTATTAACTTTTGAAAGTGTACATATAACCCTGTAAAATTTGAAATTGTGAAACTAATGCTAAGATTTTGAACAATGGTGCAGATATTGCACTATTACAGTGTTGACTAAAGAAATTCAGGTGTTGACATAATCTAAAAGGACAAAAATACCTCTAGGCCCCACCATCGCTGCCTGCCGCTGGTGGCCGGATTAAATCAATACTTTTAATAATAAGACAGAGTTAAATCAACACTTTAGTAATAAATACAAGGTTGAATCAGCACTCATGTAAAAAATGATTGAGCCAGATCAGCACTATAATAAAAAAATCTTTTTGAGGGGAGTCTACTCCTTGTTAATATGTCTTCATTACAATTTCGAAATCTAATGTATCATAAATATATTTATAATTTGTATGTCTTCATTACGCAAGTAACAAACTTCGGTAATACTTTTCGAAGGAAATTCGAAAATTTTGGTAAATAATTTCCTTATAAAATTCGGTAACTTTGTAATTAGAAATTGACACACATTGCTACTCAAATACTTCTAGGGCCGGAATCAACTTTTCATTATGGAGACCGAATTTATATACTTCCTCCGTCCGAGATAAATTTACATATTTTTTACCTTTGGAAGTCAAACTGAATCAAAATTGACCATTAAATTCTATTATTCCCTCTGTCCCAGACTAAACTACACTTTTACCATTTGATAATCAACACTGTCAATCTTTGACCACGTATTTGAATAGATTTATAACAATAATATTAATATTTGTGAGATTGTTGGATTCGTCGTACTAGATAATTTCTAAATAGTAACTTTTATTTGTTATTATTATACGTAGTCAAACATATAGATGGTCAAGCATGTTTTTCAAATACCGTTAAAAAGATTCTATGCAACTTCGTATAGACGGATGAAGTATTATATGTGTAGAATATTATCATATTAAATATCGTTGGATTAATCAATGGTGTTTAAATTGCCCGACTTGAACCATTTTGAGCCCGCCCATTTGGGTCGGGTCGGGTCGGGTCAACGTCCCATTTGGATCAAGTGGTCGGGGTCAAATGGGTCGGGTCGTATTTTAACCCAAATGTACCTATATGCAATTTTGCCCAATTTTCTTGAAAAAATTTATGGAAAAAAATTAGTTTAATACAATTTATCCTACATTAATTTGTTTCAGAAACAAGTTTAACATTCTTGTATAATAACATATATTATCCTTCGGGAAAGAACATAACCAGTCTGGTGGTCAATTCATTTTACATCATAAACAAACAAGTTTAAATTTTTGAAAAAACTATATTTATAAAATTAAATAATTTTGTAAAACTGCTTTTAATTATAAATAATACATTGATTAAAATATGAAATATAAATTTATACTTTTATAATAAAAAATTAGTGAAATTATATTTTTGAAATTGAAATATTAAAAGTATTCCAAATAACTAAAATGAAAATAATTATATTTTTCTTTATTAATTAAGTGAATAATTTATAATTCAATAAACCATTATATTCTTATTTTAAATTACATAGGGTTATCATGGCACTTTCAACTAAAACATAGAGTTAAAATGTACATTTATCTTTTTTTCAAAAAATTATTTAATTTCCTAAATTATTTTTCATTTTAAAATTGAATTTCCTTCACTTACATTACCACTGTTAATTAATTTATTTTTTTATAAACATTATCACTGTCAATTTAAATTTTAAAAAAAACTAAGGGTCCACTATTGATGCAAGAGACGGAGATCATTTCAAAACCTTGAACCCCACCAAAATTCCAGAACAAGAAAGAATCATTAAGAAAATGAATCCCCTATCAGAAAAGTATTTTACTCTGTTTCTTTATTTGTAACATTATAGATATTTTGATTTATGTGAATAAATGATTGGATAAAATTGAATATAAAGGAAAAAGTAAAATTAGTGGGTGATTTTGCAGAAAAATATTTTTAAAAAGGAAAAAATTTGACATTTAAAAAGAATATTTTAATAAAATAAGTGTGTCACCAATAAAGAATCGGAGGCAGGGAGTAATGTTGGAGATGGGAGGCAGTTGCGGGTTGAATCTAGTGGGGTTTGGAGAGGCAATAGGATGGTCAGAAGCATAGATATTGCTGTGGTAGTAGTAAATTAATGAGCTTTTTTGAATACATATTTACAGTGTGTATAGGATTTGACATCTGCCCATCCAGTCACTTCATACAGTACAACCTCTCTGTAGTCTGTATACACTCCAGTCTGCTCTTTATGCCAAACGGGTCCGAATCCAATTCAAAATCATGCCTTAATTGCCCTCTCCTTTCCCCCCTTCCCATTTTTACAGCTCAGACCAACAAATTTAGGTGTCAAGGCCTATTTTTATATGTTTTATTTTGATTAAATTGGACTCCCTCTATTTGTGACAACTTATTTTTGTTGGGGTAATTTATTTATTTTAAATGACACACTTTTTATTTTTTACAATGTTCTCTCAGTTTCATCCACTCATTCTATATTTTACTTTCAACATTCAATTTCATCAACTCATTTTCTTCACCTAAATCCAAGAGTATAAATTTAGAGTGTCACTCTTAGTGAAACGGAGGGAGTATATAGTTTTAAATTGGGGTCATATATTTGTTTTTATTTTACTTGTATATTTCTTTAATTAAATTAACTTATTGGATATTCTCTCTGTTCCAACGTAAGGTTCTTTGTACATACTCTCTCCGTCCCACCAGTAATGACATATTTACTTTTTCAAAGTCAAATTTAATAAATTTTGATCATAAATATAAATTAATGTATATATTATCAATATATCATGTGAGATATTGTTGAATTCATGTTAACATATATTTTTTAAATATCAATTTTTTATGCGAAATCGATATATGTAATTAGAGATATTGACGGTCAAATATGATCATTGAAAAGCGTGAAAAAATAAACATGTCACTACTGCTGAGATGAAAGGAGTTTTTTTTTTTGCACTATCATTTTTACATGTTGATGGGATGAAAAAAAAGTGAGGGATCTGATTTCTCATTTTGGAATAAGAAATATGAACATTTAATTATAACAGACAAAAATAGAAATTACCAACCTTACACAAGGAGTATGACTTATTGAATCACTTCCTTGTTGGATCAATAGTTCAGCAATGACCCTATTATGATCTTAAATATTGATTAGGACAAATCATTCCTTTCGAGTCAAAAAGGTAGGAAGAACGGGCATTTTAGAATGAGCTCAAAGACAGCTTATAGTGATTAGTCAATGAGACTAGAAAAGTTAGCTGTAATTTCATTGCAGCGGTTAGCATCCTGACTCTAACTACAGCCTCTTAAGAGCATCTACGATTACCACTCATCACAAACTCCCATTTTTTAAAAAAAATTAAATAAATTAATCACACTCTTACCTCAACTAAACTCACCAAAACTCTCCTCTCAAATTTAACTTCACAATCATAAATTAATTCCACATCATCATTATCCCCCACATCATCTTCTTTTTCTTCACACTTTTTCACACTTTTTTAACAACATATATATTTTTGAATGTGATGCATATTTATGTTTACATATATATACATAATATTTTTTTAAATATATCCATAGGAATATAATTTTCGTAAACATAAAAAATTATAAAAATAAGAGTTCGTCTCTTGAAAGACGATATTTCCATAAATCATGGAAAGACCAAGGTTTAAAGTGTAAATTAGAAGAAATTAAGATAAAATTTTCGAGTTGTATGAACCAGATTATAAAATTTATAACTAATACACGTTGCATAATAAAACTTTAATATTACAACAAAGACCTTTTACCTTTTATTATTATAATTAAACCACGTCTTTCCATAAACCTATGGAAAGATCGTCTTTCCTAAAACTTTGCCTAAAAATGGTAGCCGAATAATGAAATTGAAAAAATAATAACCTTAATAAAACTAATACGAATAATAACTTGATAGAAAACATAACAAAATACAAACTAAATTGGGAAGAGATGTGAGAAATGTAGTAATGTTAGTCTTTATTTATAGGGGAAAATTTTCAAGAATTTTGGTGTCATTTTTAAATTTTAATTTTTTTGGAGATAATTGTGTTTTATCAATTTGAGCAAAAATACAAATTAGAAAACACATGACACAATATCATTGAACCAAAATATACCATTTATTTCATTAAAATCTCTCACTCACCACATGGGACCCACCTCATGTTATAAATGAGAGAGTTTTTAAGTGTGCATTTTTTAACTCTCTTCCCTCCGTTTAAAAAAAAAACTCTTTTCCCTCGTGTCCATGTCATTTCTCTCTTCCCCACTCTACATAACCCCCATTGTACCCTCTCACTCCCTCAAACTTCCCTCTCTCACTCACCCATCTACAATGACCATTCACTATAACTTACCATAACTCTCATTTTTTAAATTTTCAAATAATACAATTACTCTCTCCTCAACTACACTCACCAAAACTCCTCTCTCCAATTTAACTCCACAATCATAACTCAATTCCTCATTATCATTGTCCCCACATCATTTTCTTTTTCTCACACTTTTTTAGATTTCTACAATCTAATACTTACAACAACATATATATTTTGAATGTGATGCACATATATGTTTACATATATATATATACACATAGAAATATATTCATAGAAATATAATTTTCGTAAACATATAAAATTATAAAAATAAATGGTAGACGAATTTAGGAAATTGAAAAAATAATAGCCGAATTTTTATAATTGGAAAAATTAAAAAAATAAATGGTTGCCGAATTTTAGTGTCATTGTTAAAATTTGGTTTTTTTAGATAGTTGTGTTTTATCCATTGAAGTAAAAATACAAATTAGAAAGACACATGACACAATACAATTGGACTAAACTATACAATTTATCTCATCAAAATCTCCTACTCACCACATGTGACTCACCCCCAATGTGCTAAATAAGAGAGTTTTCAAGAGTGCATTTTTTCACTCTCCTCCCTTGTGTCCATGTCCTTTCTCTCTCCCCCACTCTACATAACCCCTTGTACCCTCCCACTCCCCTAACTTCTTTCTCCTACTCACCCATTGTATGTGCTCTAAGGCAATAGAAATCATTTGTAGGAATGTCTAAAAATATTAATTGAATCACTATTCTCTTATCTCAAATTCTCTGCTTTTCCCATCCAAAATTATGTTTCAATCCAAATTATTATTTGTTTTCTTTAATTCTCCTGGTTCATGACAAACCCATAATTGTTGGATTGGGTAACATGTGAGCCACTAGATAATTTTGGATCGGGTCTGAATGGGTTAGATAACACGTGTTCGTACAATTTTTTTATCATAAGGTAAACAAAATCCTTATTTTTATTAGAGCCTCGGGAGACTCATTTTTTCCAATGTATATTAACACATTAATAATGATCCCACAAGTAAAATATTATGAATAAGGGAGTGCATTATGATCCAAGGGTAAGGTTGGGACAGGCAAACTTTTATTTTAGAAATTTTGTGTTGCGTCAACGCTTTTTACCCACCCGCCAGAACAAAAAGTCAAATTATAAGTTATATTATATATAATATTTATAAAAAAAGTGATGGGTCAACTATGAGCTATGCCTGTCACAACCCGTACCTAACCTGGCTCAACCAAATCCAATCTAAATCTAGAAAAAACCAAACACAGGCCCCTGCCTTAAACCCGGTTGACCCGACCTTGATATATAAATTTTGATCAAACTTAACCCAAAACCCGACCAACACAAGTCCAAGATGAGGCTCAAGAATCTAAGCCAAAACCCAAAATTTGACCAAACTAGAACTGATATCCAACATGAGCCGTCCAACATGGTCCTGAAACCCAACCTTACAACTCGTGCATGAAACCCAGAATATGTCTAAATAGGCCCGAAACCCGTTATCTGACTTAATTGGGCTCCAAATTTGACCTGGCCAACTCGAATTTGAAACAACGTCTAGACCCGACCCGACCTGGACACGAATTCAAAAATATGACAAACCATAAACCAAGCATAGGCCCAGAACTCGACATTGCAACCCAAATTTGAAACCCCATTGGACAACTCAAGCCCAAAACCCAACTTTATAACTGAGGACACAAATCTTAAATTTGACGAAACCGAACCTATAAATGACCTGACCAACCCAAACTAAAACCACCATTTAAACTCAGCCCGATCTGAAACCTGTTCGACCTAGTCTAACTTAATTGATATCTAACCTGACAATTAGGGCATGAAACCCGACCCAATAACCCATAGCCAAAACCGATCTCGATAACCCAAGCCAAAAATCCACAATCTTGCTAACTTGGGCCAGAAACTGGTCGACCCAGATCTAAAATCATACCAAATTGACCTAGAGCTGAAACACCATCTAACTGCCACCCGATAGCCTGGGCTCAAAACCTCACCCGACAACCTGTGCCCAAAATTTAAAAAATAGGCCAACTCAGAGCTAACACCTGATCGTCCGAGGCTTCAAACCTTAAATATGACCAACCTAACTTGACTCGACAACATGGGTCTGAAACCTAACTTGATCGACCCAGACTGAAACCTAATTGGACTAATATAGACCTAAAACCTCACATGAACCCGACATGGACCCGAACCCAACCGTAATTTGAAATTGATCGCAATCAAAATTAATATATCAATATCACACATGATGATATTGGTGCCTATATACTGATTGAAATTTATGGTCAAATGTGTCTTGATAAACTTGACAAAAGAGCGTGCAAATTCGATTGGGACGGGGGAGTAATATTTAACGATTTTTGTATAAATGAAATCATCACACATCATGTAGTTAAAGATACCTTAAATGCATAACTCTAACTAGTTTTAATCAATATACAAGTTTAACATTAAACATAACTATCATCAACGATTTGATTGTAAAATAAAAATAAAATAAAGAGATATATACAAGAGTAAAGTGTGTTTTTAACCACACATTTTGGTCGAAAGTACATAAATGACTTGTAAAATCTGAAAGTGCAGAAATAACCCTGGATTTCATTGACTGACGTGTCAACGGTGAAACTGACCGGAAATCTTTGAAATGACCATTTTACCCTTCCATTAAAAAATGTAAATACATTTTTGCCCTTTCATTTTTCCTTTATTTATCCGCCGGTAAGCCATTTCTCCCCCCTTTCTTCCTCATTATTTCCCCTTTCTTCCTCCCCTTTCGCCCCAAGATATGGTCAGCGGGTGGTGGTGTTTAGGCTCAGCGGTGGAATTGGTCACCTTCTCAAATGGCACGACAGGTGGGGATAGTGCCCCACCAATTCTTCTCCACGACACCACCAATTATCTCCACCACACCACCAATTCCATCGCTCGCTAGGTAGGGTTACGACAAGGGTAGGGTTTAGTGTTGAGTTGTTGTGTCAAGGTGTTAGACTAAATCAATTAGAAGATTAGATTTGATTCTATTTGTTTAGAGTTATACTTGGAATCTTCTACCTTTATGTCTTGTACTCTATTTATTCTCTTGATCATCAATAATAATCATTACGGGAAATTATTCTTTCAATAACACTATAAAATTAAGAGGTTTTCTTTTTAGGGAAAGGATGTATTCATTAATTGTTAAAGAAATTTGTTACACATTGTGGGATATGATTCTATCGAGAGGTTTGATTTCTAAACTGTTTGGCATGGTTAGTCAAAATATGAGCTATTACATTGTCATGTATTTTAATCCAATTTATTTTAGGACAATTGTGGAACTCCATAAGAGTCGAGATATCGTTCATGAGTAGACCAAAATTAGATAGGTTCTCTTTTCGACTATTGATAGTGTGGACTACAATTTGTGCATTTCCTTGAATATACTGGATTGATAGTCCTTTCTCCATTGAAGTTTGTAAACCATCCCGTAGTGACAGGACATCTGCATTTTTAGCATTGTATAGAATGTGTAGCCTACATGGTTCTCCATAAACCCATGTAACATTTGAGTTTCTTATATACCACGCGAAACAAGTACGGTTACTAGATATTGCAACATCAAAGTATAAAATGTTTCTTGTTTGGATTTCTGAAGTTTGGTAAAAAAATTTGCTTATATGAAGGCTCTTGTATTTCGTACAAGACTATTCAATTGTTTGTTATCATAAAGAATGCTATGTTGTGGATAGAGTACATGATGTTCACCATGAAGGAGTTTATTTCGGTGATTCCATAGCTAGTATAACATCATATTCGCGGGGGTCATGTCCTGACTAGTCAGTTCTATTATAAGCTCTTGTGCCCATAGTTCTGCACTAGTCTGCTGGTATTTGTATATTTTTTCATGTAGATCTACTGCAAACCAGATGTGGTGTGCTGCAGGGCAGTGGAAGAATACATGAGATAAAGTAGTGTCCTCACTTGAGCATGTTAAACATGTTGTTTTGTATCTCGCGTGCCTCTGTCGAAGATTAGATGTTGATGGCAGTTGGTTCTTGCACAATATCCATAACAAATGTTTCATTTTGGCGGCACTCTTAGATTCCATATTTGTTTCCAATGATGTGAGAGATCCGAACTGTTGTTCGCCATGTATCATGCATAGGAATAGAGTGTAGAGTTAATGCCCAAGTTATATGTTGACTTAACAGTGTACTTACTATCAATCGTTGCCTGACATGACCATGTATCCTGGTGATTATGGGTGTTCATGAACTGGTCTGAACCAGTAAAATGGACTGAATCGGACCGAAATATAAAGACCGGAATCAGATATATAGAATTTCGGTTCGGTCTTCGGTCCAAGATTTTTTAAAATTTCGGGTTCCAGTCCGGTCCGATCCAAGCCCGAATTTTTTCAGTCCGGACTTACGTATATTTTATTATTATTATTTATATTTATAATTTAAGTTTATATACTAGTTTAGATTTATTTCCATTGGACTAGTATTCTTTCATATTTTGAGGTGAAAATTTTCTAATAACTTCTAGTTTACTATCTTTTAAAGACAAAATTTTAATTGATTTTTTTCCAAAACCAAATATTTTTTGTAAAAGAATAAAGTTTACTAAAATCCAGTCCGTACCGATCCAAAACCAGAATAATTTCAGTCTGGTCCCAGTCCCATATAATCACTAACCAGTCTGGTCCTCGATCCTAACTTTTTTATGATTCCAGTTCCGGTCCTAACCGGTTCCGGTCCAATCTTGGACCGACGAACAACCCTACTGGTGATAGCGGTTGTTGCTACACATCATAGCTAAAATAAGAAAGGCTTCTTTCTCATTAAAAGTTTCTTTGATAAATCTTTCATTCCAATTATTCATGCCTTCCATTTTCAGTTGACTCTCTATCATGTCATTCGGAAAAGATAATGGAAGGGATTGGAGCTTTGGGTTACCCACTATTGGTTACCAATGATCATGTTTAATATTTGTAGTTACCCCAGATCCAATACATTTACGAATGCCTAACTTTAGTAATTGTCTTCCTTCCAGGCGGGATCGACATGCTTATGATGGGTCGTAGCCTAGGCCAGCCTCTAGAAAAGACTATGGAGGAAAATATTTAGCTTTATAACCCTGCCACCATTGACTCTGGGTTGCTAAGTATTCTCCAAGCCTGTTTTTCTAACATTGTTGTATTAAAAATATTGATATTTTTGAAGCCTAATCCTCCTAATCCCTTTGGTAGGTATAATTGGCGTCATTGGCCCAGTGTATCTTCTTCTTTTGAGAAGTACTCCCCCACTAATACCTTGCATATGTTTGGTGTATATCATCTATCAGATTGTCAGGAAGCATGACATGGTGTAGGTGGGTATAGATTGTAAAACCGCTTTAATGAGCACTTATTTTCCTCATTTGGATAGTTGTTTATTGTCCCAACTATCAACTTTTTCACTCTCCTGTCTTTGAGAAGTTCTAATGGAGCTGACTTAGATCTCCCAAAAATTATTGGAAATCCTTGATACTTCTCATGGCTTAATGTTTCTGCCATTTGTAGTATGGATAGAACTTTGGATTTGTCGCATTTGGGCTGAACATGACAGAAGATTTGTTAAAATTAATCTTTTGTCCTGAAGCAAGCCCAAAAATCTACACGATGTCCTTTAAATGTATTGTCTCATGTGTGGTAGTCTCCCCTAGTATCAATGTATCATCGGCAAAAAAAAGGTAAGATATAACCGGTGGTGACCGAGCTATCGTTAGTCCATGGAGATCCTTTTTACGCACAACTTCCTGCAACATTTAAGAGAATACTTCTCCGGAAATGATTAATAAATATAGGGATAGCAGATCACCTTGCCTAAGTCTCCTGGAGGGTATTACCATTCCAAACTGCTTTCCATTAAGCATGATTGAGAATTTGTCTATTGATATGTAGTTTTCAATGAGACCGGAAAAATTAGGATTAAATCCCATCCTCGTGAGAACCTTGAGTATAAAAGGCCACTCAATTATGTGAAAAACCTTACTCATGTCCATCTTGATGGACATAGACCCTTTACGCCATGTTCTTCTCCTTTTGATGTAGTGGTGGACCTCATGTGGAATGAGAACATTATCTGTGATTAGTCAGTTTTTGATAGAAACACTTTGGTGGATTGAGATGAAAGTATCCAATATCTCTTTCAACCTGTTAGAAATGCATTTTGAGATTATATTACATTTCATAAACTAATATGCCTCAATCGCGTGACATCTGTCGGTTTCTTGACGTTGAGAATGAGCACTACATTAGTATCATTTATAGATTGCATTGATTTTCCTTCATTTAGATACTATAATGCCTCAAAGCTAACTTTTCCATCTATAATACTCCAGTGTATTTGGAAAATCATTGGTGGCATGCCATTTGGACCAGGGCATTTGTTCGAGGCCATATTATTCAGAGCTAGAATGCTTTTTCTTTGAGTGTATGGTCTCATTAGTATATCATTCATCTTTAGTGTGACCGCATGAGTCACCTTTGTCATTAACCGATCAATAACATGTGAGACCGATTCAAACTTTCGAATAAGTCACGAAAGTGGCTTGAGATGATAGTTTCCGTATCCTCTTCCTTAGTGCACCATTTCCCCTGCCTATCCTTGGTCCCATAAATGGTATTTCTTCGTTTTTGTTTATTAGCAAAATCATGGAAAAGGCCTACATTCATATCCCCATTCTTTAACCAATGCCGCTTGGCCTTTTGTTTCCACTTCATCTCTTCTATATCTAATTGGTGCTCGAGCCTTTGCTTGAGTATGGCCATCTTCTGTTAGAGTTTCTGGGGTGATGAATCCTTGCTGAAGAGTCTGTATTTGCTTAGGGGTTTGTTTTACTTGGGCCAATGGAGCCCAAAATAAATGAGGCTTTATTTCAAACTTTGATTTTTTTAATAAGGGCAATATTGTTCTTTTAATTTAACATTCTTTGTACTTTCTCGTCCCATCTCTATTTGCACAGCAATTATTATCACGTTGTTCAAAAAACATGTTTGAAAGTTAATCTGTTTACCTACATATATAACGGCAAATAAAACATTAATACTTTGAAACTTCTTGTTACAACAAATTCAACAATATGAAATACGATAATATTAGTGTTCATATATCTATATGAATATGCCGTTAAACTTTGATATATAATAGAATAAAAAAGTAAAAGTGCAAATAGAGATAAAATAAAATGAGTAATGTTTTTATATTGAGAAAGTGTACCGTTCATGATGAATCATGAGACGAATGAAAAATAAAAACATACCGGTTAAAATGGGATGGTGGAGTACCACCAATATGTGGCCAATATATTGGAATTCATTTGGGATTTAGCAAGCTGATGTTTTTTTACCATCCTAAAAAAATATGTATGATCGTTAATATATTTAGATACGACATATAAAAAGTTAATTTTTAAAAATTAAAATGTGTTCATGTCCTGGAATTCTTTGTGTAGCGCACATATGTCTCATACTCTTTATCCCCATTTTAAATAAATTTTGGAGAACAGGTCTAACTTTGATGGGGCAGCTGAATTTGGTAATTGATCACCAAATTAATTTGATAGTAGTTGTGGTAGTTTAACTATAAATAGTAATTAGGAAACGTATTGTCGTGTCTTATGACTCTTGCGTGTGCTTAATAGAAAGTCCAGTAGATTATGTTTGGTAGAAATTTGAGTTAAATATTAGTATCATTTTTAGTTCCAAAAACTTTTGCTACTCGTGTTTTAAAACAGAGAATTGAAGAAAAGAGGATATCTTTCTATGTATGTAGGCGGAAAATAAAATTTTGGGAAATACCGTTTTTACATCAGTATATGAAAAGATGAATTTTAATTAGAATACTAAAAAGGTTTTAAAAAATTAATTGCAATATTAAAAATTTATTATGCAATGTGCATTAGTTACAAGTGTATGACCCGATTAATGCAACTCGAAAATTTTATATGCATTTCTTCTAATTTGCAATTTAGACACTGGTTATGAAAAGACCGTCACTCAAAATTCAATGCTAATATTATCGAATCATTTTTTATTAAGATTTGATTTCCTTATTATATTTAAACTTCTATTTCTGACTAGCTATTATATGTTTATTCTCGAGTTATAAATGTTAGGTTATCCAAGATAAGATATTCTGTTGGAGTGGAATAAAAAATTAGTAAAAATAAATTCCGCAAAAACAACAAATTTCATGGATCGGCCAACCTTTATATTTAACATTCATCGTCAAAAAAACAGCTTTGGTTAGGCGGAATATCCAACCAATTTTTTTGTGCATTTCTTTGGTAACACCTCCATAAAATTAAATCTTCTCTTCTTGTTCTTCTTGTTATTTGTGTTCTGTCAAAAAAATTATAAATTTTTTTTTTGTTCTTTCTCATTTTCTCGCTATTTAAGCATCTACCAATCTTTTTATGTGTGAAATTTTACTTTTCTCTTTTGTTTTCGACAGTGCAATTTTGTGGGGGGGAAATGGCTAGCATTGCGTTTTCTTCTGGTTCAATTTTGAAGTGTAGAGAATCAACAACAAATGGTGGGTCGCCGTTCTTGTTTCAGTACAATGGGCTTAAAGCTGTTGATTGCTTCAAATTGGATTCCAGGAAACATAGGGGATTTGGCTCTAAATCAGGTTTGATTGATTTTCAATTATTCTATTTTTTTAGAAAAAACACAATATATAAATATATAGTTAATATTTTTTAAGTGGTTAAATCATTTGTGAATTAGTAAAATAGTGAAATCATGTCTCCAATCGAAGTTTTTGTAGGAGTTTCTGAAAAGGTTTTGAAGAAAAAAAGGTCAATAGAAATTCTATAATTTATCATTCTGACTCTACAATTTTGTCAGGAGCAAAATGCAGAGGAATCAAAGCTATGGCTTCTTCGGCTCCGAGGAGAGAAACGGACCCAAAGAAAAGAGTTGTGATAACAGGAATGGGTTTGGTTTCTGTTTTTGGCAATGACGTTGACAGCTTCTATAATAGGCTTCTTGAAGGGGAGAGTGGGATCAGTTTGGTGGACAGGTTTGATGCTTCCACTTTCTCCGTTCGATTCGCGGGCCAAATCCGCGGGTTCTCCTCCGCGGGTTACATCGACGGGAAGAATGACCGTCGGCTCGATGATTGCTGGCGGTACTGCTTGGTTGCTGGCCGGAGGGCTCTTGATGATGCCAGCCTCGGCAAAGAAGTGCTCGACAAGGCGAGTCTTATTTTTTATCAAAAAAATTGATCACCAATAGGTGGTATTTTAAAATATATATTATGAATGTCACGTGATAATCTTTTATCTCATATATTAAACCGAATTAAATGATCAGAATTACTTTCGTCGACTTTCAGATGGACAAGTCAAGAATTGGGGTGTTGGTCGGAACTGGGATGGGAGGTTTGACTTCATTCAGCACTGGAGTCGAGGCTTTAGTCCAAAAGGGATACAAGAAAATCAGTCCATTTTTCATCCCCTACTCAATCACTAACATGGGATCAGCCTTGCTCGCCATAGACACCGGCTTGATGGGGCCAAACTACTCGATTTCCACCGCTTGCGCGACGGCCAACTACTGTTTCTATGCGGCAGCTAACCACATCAGGCGAGGCGAGGCCGATATCATGGTGGCTGGAGGGACGGAAGCCGCCATAACAGCTACTGGAGTTGGTGGTTTCATTGCATGCCGCGCTTTGTCTCAGAGAAACGACGAGCCTCAAAGGGCCTCGAGGCCGTGGGACCAAAATCGCGACGGTTTTGTCATGGGTGAAGGGTCAGGTGTTCTTGTAAGTCTTGATTATAATATTAAAACAGCGTTACAAACATTTCTCTAATAATAAGGTTATAAGATATTTTTTATTATTTTATGATGTTTGGTTTAGATTATGGAGAGTTTGGAACATGCAATGAAAAGAGGAGCCAATATTGTTGCTGAGTATTTGGGAGGGGCCATAACTTGTGATGCTCATCATATGACTGATCCTAGGTCAGATGGGCTTGGAGTTTCATCTTGCATAGAGAAGAGCTTGCAAGATGCTGGAGTTTCTCCTGAAGAGGTAATTTAAATATAAAAAATTAAAGAAAAAATCCAATTGAGAAGTCATAATTTACTATTTACTACTGTTTACAATTTACAATTGATAGGTGAATTATGTGAATGCTCATGCAACATCAACTCTTGCTGGGGATTTGGCAGAAGTTAATGCAATCAAGAAGGTGTTCAAGAACACTTCAGAGATTAAAATGAATGGTACAAAGGTAAGCAAATTGCATCATCTCTTTTGCTTCTTCAACCTGCTTCTTCGGCTGTATTGGGTGGAACCGTTCTCTTGAGCAAACCGGCTTATTCTGAAAGTAGAAATTATGAAAGATGGACTTCTCATTCCTTCCTAAAAAAGTCTTCTACTCTCAAAACAAACAGTATTCTAACAGTTTATTGAATATATAAAACTGCTTAGTATCAAAGTTCAACGGCTTATAATTAGTCTCGCTAAGGGTGTGAAATTATCGTTAACAATGTGTTTGACAACGCTTATAGGCTAAGTAGTTTTTTTTATAAACTGCTAAAAATATCTTTACTTAAAAAAGGCCTTTCTTAAGATTGTGTTTTTTATTTTTAATATAAGTCAATTTTATTTATAAATCCAGTTTTCTAACTTAATTTTGTTGATTTATGAAATGGAATTGCAGTCAATGATTGGACATGGGCTTGGAGCTGCTGGAGGGCTAGAGGCCATAGCAACCATAAAAGCAATCAACACGGGCTGGCTACATCCAACAATTAACCAAGATGTAATTTTGCTTCAAGTCCATATTTATTATTTCAAGAATTAATCGAGATTTTTTTTGAAATGGATTTTTTTGAAATGAAGAATTAATCAAGATTTTATTGAGTACAAATAACTATTTTCTCTGTCCCTTTGTGCAGAACTTGGAACCACAAGTTACCATTGACACTGTCCCAAATGTGAAGAAACAACATGAAGTTAATGTTGGTACGTTCCTTCGATTTCTTTCCTAAGGGTTATAATAGGAAAATATATGATGACAAATTTTTACACTCACTTCGTTCAATTTCAAACTGCAATTTAATTATTCATTTAATCAAAACTTCTTAACATTGATCATAAAATGGAATCAATGTCTAAGTATAAATTCCCTGCTAGATTCATTATAACATATATTTTTAAAATATCAAAATTTTCAAGGAAAAATCCCTGCTAGATTTGTCCATTCTTTCCATTAATAAGGAAATTTATTAGAATCGTAATAAGGTCAAATCGGAATTCTGATAGCTATAATGTTAGGAGTATCATTTTTGCTAATTTGAATCACATAATCGTAGAATCGAATCTGGATTCGGATAACTGTACTGTCAAGGTTGAAATGTAAATCACGACGATGGAGTTAATTAGGGCCAAAGCTAAGATTTCTAGTAGTCTCATTCAGCATGGTAAAGTTTTCTGATTTCTTCATCATTTTTTTGCAGGAATCTCAAACTCTTTTGGCTTTGGAGGGCACAATTCAGTGGTTGTTTTTGCACCATTCAAACCTTGATAAAAGACTTCTTTGCATGAAGCAATTTTTATTTTTATTTTTATTTTTTTGACTTGTGGAGGGAGAAAATCAGTTTAATTAAATGTTGTGGGCAAGAATCATACATTCATAATAATGTACTTTTTATATTGGCATAAAAAGCGGTGAAAAATAAAAATAAAAATTTCTTCAGTTTGGGCTGTTCTTTTCAGACTTAAGTCCAATACTGATACTCAAAGCCTTAACCTTCTTTGATGGCAGCCCAAATGTACTCTTAATTTTTATTGCTAGAAAGTTGATAATTTTTAGAACGGTATAGTTTATACTTTATAAAAACAACTTTCAGTTTTCTAATGATGACATTTTTTAAAATTACATTTGAGTTTAGGTGACAAAAAGAAATGGAGTATATTGAGTTGAGAACGGAAAAAAAAAAGAACGAATTAATAAAATTGAAGGAACCTTGCTAAAAGATTAAAAATATATCACAATTAAAGAATCGTCTGAATTAAAAAAGAGACGGACAAAAATAAAATCGGACAAAATGTCAAGTATAAAATCTGAAAAATGTCAAGTATGATTGCAACGGCTAGAAATTGATATCCATTCATTTCATATTCTATCACACCACAATATATCAACTAAACTAATGTTTAATTGAAGATTTGAAATCATGTCAAAAACATTGTGTTACACGGAGATGGAAAATTGAATATTAACCAACTATATCGAAAAGTCATTTAAAATTCATTCATAACAAATTAGTAATAACCTCAGACACGCTTGTGCGCAATTAATTTCGCCTAATCTAAATATCTTGTTATAAACAGAATTATTTAAAGTGTATATTTCTTTAATTGTTCTGTAACTTAAACTTATATAATTCATGGCAAAGTTTGAAAAAGACGGTTTTCCATAGATTTGTGGAAAGACGGTGTTTAATTAGAATATGCTACCTCTGTTTCGTTGGATATGACACCCTAACTTTAGGTGCTTAGATTTAGGTGAATGAAATATGTGGATGAAATTGAATGTAGAAAGGAAAAAGTAAAATGGGTGGATGAAATTGAAGGAATCTTGCTATAAAAGAAAAGTGTGTCAAATTCACAAAAACAACCAAAAAAAGGAAAGTGTGCCACATCCAGTGAAAATGGAGGGAGTAAAAGGTCTTTATTACAATATTAAAGTTTTTTTATGCAACGTGTAGTAGTTAGAGTGCGTCTCTTGAAAGACGGTCTTTCAAGAGAAATGAAGATAAAGGGTAAACTAGAAGAAATGAAGATAAAATTTTCGGGTTGCATGAACCGGGTTATGAAATTTATAACTACTACATGTTGCATAATAAAACTTTAATATTGCAACAAAAACCTTTTACCTTTTATTATTCTTACTAAACCTCATATTTCCATAAATTTATGGAAATATCGTCTTTCCCAAGACTTTGCCTACGTCTCTTGAAAGACGGTCTTTCCATAAGTTATGGAAAAACCAAGGTTTAAAGTGTAAATTAGAAGAAATGAAGATA
>JAULKM010000009.1:379885-393969 GCA_032355605.1 Rubia tinctorum
TTTGAGATAAAGGGAGAGCTGAGCCCTAGGAACAAATGGACAGTTGTGTTCACAGATGATGAAGGGGACACGATGCTTATGGGCGATTATCCATGGCTGTAAGTGTAGTTCTTTATGATCATGAATCCTGACTTTAGCCTAAAAAATGTTTCTTTAGTCTTGTGAGTGATGTTCTGAATTCCTGCTGCAGAGAATTCTGTAAAATGGTTCGACGGATTCTCATATGCTCCAGCCAGGATGTGAAGAAAATGAGAGCGGGAAGTAACGATGGAGCTGCTTTGGACTGGGAAAACGGGGAGCTTGAGTAGAAATTGCAGTAATTATTTCCTCGTTTGTCATGTATCGTGCCACAGAAGGCGCTGTTCAAGAACTCATTCAGATCATCGGGTATGGTTTTTGTTTCGAGTCATCGGTGCTTAGCTAGTTCTGACTGCAGCTGTCCAAGATTCAAGCCTGTATTGAAGTTTGGAGCTTAATTGGTTCTTGTTGAACTTAACTAGGATCCATTGATGATGAAGGATTAGGGTTAGAATGTGTATAGTGCAGTGCTGTTAATGGATTTGGTTTAATATGTAAATATATGTATGAAGTGTGCATGGCTTCAGATTGCCTGTTTCAAGTGATCCAAGAGGTTGAATGAATGCTCTCTTTTGGATGTTTTAAGGCAATAGAGTTAGCAGCTGATGAATCTATTGTGCCCTAGCAACTATGGAAAACGGTCGTCGGAAAAATCTGCTGAGACTGTTAAAATGATTCATAACCGTTTAAAAGTGCTACCATACCTAAAATTGATAATGTATATTAGCTACTCACTTTTGTCTAGTAAATTTATTTTACTTATAAACTGTTTTGACTTGCGAAAAGCAACTTAACATAGATCCCGAGTGTTGAATCGTTAAACGCTCTAGAAATTAATGAATGGTTGAGAATTCTAAAAAAAAATTTGATTAATGATATAGTTGCAATTAAACCCCAGCCAAGAGGGGCCATTTCTTCCTCCATGGGCACAACAATGGTTCTTTTCCCCCCTTTAGTACCTTATTTTGATGCTTTACTAGACACCATTGGCAAGGAAGACAAAAACATCCTATGAAATGGCATTCTAGAAAGATGCTAAACAAGAAGTGGTGGAAAATCCTTTTGGGCATGAATTCATGGGACTTGGGCAGGAAAGAAGAAGGATTGTTGGTTGGTGGTTGACATTTCTTGTTCATCACCCTTGAATTGCAAGATGGTGACATTTTGCTAAAGTTAAGGTGTCATTTCACAACCCTCTAGTGGCTTATTACAAGGGAAGAAGAACAAAAGAAGTTGCCATAGAAAATTCCTAAGGTTTGGGAACAAAGGGTCAACCTCATTAAAAACCAGCCACATATATTTCAAAGTTGGTAGGCTACACTTCAAAATTAAGGTTTTGTGGTGGATGTGACAAGGGTTTTAATTGACTTACATTGACCATTATAGTCTTGGGACAAAGGCAAACTCAAAAGGTACATTTTCAAGAAATATAAAAAAAGACCCGTTCCACCTAAATTGCATACTATAAAGCAAATTTTCCAATTAACATTAATGCGCACACATATATATGTAATAGCCCCTACATCCCACGGGTTTTGGTATATTTTAACTTTTGAAATCAAACTGATCCAATTTCGATAATTTATTCTGTATCCAAAATTATTATCATGTAATATATTGTTAAATACGTTTTGACATTATTTTTCCAATACTTTTTAATACATATAAATAAAAATATGAGTAGTTAAATATGCCAAAACTCGTGAAACAAATAAAATATTATAATTATGTGAGATATTTTAGATTCATTGCAACATTCATTTTTAAATATTAATTTATGTATCATTATTATGTGTAATTAAAGTCATTGACAGTGAAAGTTATGATACTAAGTGTGAATCTACATTTGGATGGAAAAAGTTATGTTTGGGATATTTTGATTTGGCTGCCGCCTTGCCGTCTTGGAAGATTCTCAGTATGAGGAAAGAAAACTGCCCTTTGATTATTGTTTTCTCTGTGTAATTAATAAATTTGGCTGTTCTTTTTGGGGTTTTAAAAAATATTTTGGCCGCCTGTATGAATGTCCTTACCAATTCAAAAACCAAAAGTCACTCGTGTGCATGGAGAGCTTTCCTCTTCAGATTCATTATTTGATGAGATTTTATTCCATTAAATGGAATGACCTTAAATGAAAAAAAAAAGTTTATCTAATTTAAACGAAATTTAATTGAATTGGAGTGCAAATAAGTATCAAAGAATAGGGCCTAAGTCTATCACTTGACGAAATGTGTCTTTAACTAATCCAAAGATACCAAATATTGAGAGTATCTCCAATGCACCGGGGTCACCCTTATTTATAGGAGACGTGTGTTAAAATTTTACTGGTGTTTTATTTCACCTTCAATCTGACACCACATTAGAAGTTTTAACTGCAGGTCTTATTCTCCAATCCAACCTTCAGACGGACAACTATTCTTTGACGTGTAAATCGCCAAGCACAAATTCTTTCCCGGCATAGCTAAAATGTTTCTCGGCAATTTTTTTACCACACATTATCCTCAACCGTAAAAGTTATCAATCGATCTATTTTCATCGCATTCATCAAGTTATCAATTTCTCACGGTAAAAATATTTTGATGCCTTCAATCTCGTATTTGTAGATGTTCGGTAATTTTGGGGTTTAGATTTTATAATTTTGAGTTGCCAAAATTTTACATCTTTGTTAAACATTCTGGGTGATGTATATGAAGATATGTTCTATTTGAATAATTTAATTGTTTAGAGTTATGTATGGTTAATATATATATTGGTATGCCTTGAATACGTTTAACGTTTCTGGCTCTTGGGCGTGTGTGGTTCACGTGCGGAGATGGAAGTCGCGCGTGTCTGGCTTGAGCGCTTGTATCCCACGCGCGGAAAGGGAAGCCGGTGTGTCTGGCCTTCTGCGCGTGGATCTCAGGCGCCAAAATAAATTGCAGACGAAGCTGATAACCGGAGACGAGCAGCCGGTGACGGAGCGAAACAGTCGCTGCTGGATAGTCGGACGATGGAGAAGAAGTGTCGGAGAAAATCGCCGATGAAGATGCTGTCGGAGAGGAAACTCGGCCGGAATGAATCGATGAAGCCGCGACCGGGAGAGAAGCTTGGACGCCGAGAATGGTCTGATGCCGTAGAAAAGCAATGTCGGGAGAACAACTGAAGATGAGGAAGACCTGAGAGAAGATACCAGGAACCTGAAAATTGCTGCTGAAAATGGCCAAGCTCGTCGGATTATGAACGGAATTTGGCCGGAGAAAAGAGCTGGTCGGCCAGAATCCGATCGGAATCTGACCGGAAATTTAGTCAGACAGAATAGAGAAGGGGAGGGAGGCAGGAAAAATTAGGATTTATGGATTAGGATCAGAACTTGCTCTGATACCATGAAAAAATGATTTCCCGTGATGATTATTATTGATCATGAAGAGAATAAATAGAGAGTACAAAACATGAAGGTGACTAGTTCTAATATAAATCTAACTAGTCAACAAGATAAAATCAAATCAAATCATCTAATTGATTTATTCTGACACACACATTTCATCTCGTTTTGATTTGAAATTTATACCTATATTTTATGCAATTTACTCAATTTTAGATTAATAATATATTTAGTTTAATATGATCTATTATTATCTTTTAATTACCTTATGTGTGAGTTAAATTATTGAAGGAATTAGGTCTTCCAAGGGATTTGAACCATGTTCATGGGCATAAAGAGCATTTAGTGGTTGCTAAATTATTAATTTTGATACAGATCGAATTATAGCTTTAGGTCTGAACATTTCAGGTTCTCAAGTATGGTTTGGGCTCATCTTGGGCTGGTCCAGCTTGTGCAATGTATATGCAGCCCACTGGAGAAGATATGGGCGATATGTTAAGAACTGAACCAGGGTCAGAAACGTAATTTCCAATGAGGATTCAAGTGAGTCAACGACGGGTTGCAGTGGGATTCGGTCAACGATGGGTATTCAGCTATCTGGGATATTTTAAGTGTTTGAGATGGTTTTAGCTTTGATAAAATATAATCAGTTAAATGGTTAATGACACGTGATGAGAGTTATGATTTATAGGGCTATATAAAACCAAAGTCTAACAGCAATAAAATTCTAAAGTTTATAAGGAAATTACCATCTAACCTAATATATAAGGAAATTAATTCTATAAACTAACTACCATTTATAACCATTTCTACAAGGAATTTTTTTTATTCCTTGTCACACTCGCTCAAGTTGGAGCATGATGAATAAGAATGACCAACTTGCAAATAAAATTATGAAATTGCTAATCGTTAAAAAAATTGGAAATGAAAAAAAATCACTATAGAACGAAATTCAACTTAAGTAACGGTAGAAGTAGCAGTAATAACAGTATCAGTAGCGCCGGTAGAGCAGTATTCACATTCATTGGCACATGTTAAAGATCGGTAGAAATTAGTTGATCAGGCCGGGGCAGAAGGGCATATATCCGTCATCGATGAAGGAGAAATCCAGTCACAAACTCTAACGAGATCTCCCTAGCAACGTCCATACGAGGCAGAGCTATGATGGGTGTAAATTTATGGCCTCGGTGAATCAAGGTCAGATTAGGGTGACCTATCATGTCCTCAGGTCAGTAATTATAGATCAAGTTGATTCCAAAGTGAGTTGAACAGCGAAACCGAACATACTACACCAATATTTAATCTAAATGTAATCCTCAAAATGTCATACTCCCTTTGTACCAGAATCCCAACATGAATTGTATACTTCCTATTTCACTGTCAAACTTTGACCACATATTTGAATTATAAATACTAATATTATCGTATGTGATATTTTTGGATTCACCGTAACAAATATTTTCTAAATATCAATATTTTATTTGCACTAAAAAAAAGGTTCAGTAGTGCGCATATTTTATGACAGTTAAGGAAATGTCACAATATTTGCTCAACCTTCAAGTGTCACTAAAATATTTGTGACATGTGCACATGTCACTAAACTAAATTACCACATCAATCCATGTCAAAAAATTTAGAACACTTCTAAATTGAACTGCATCTTAAAGCGTCACAAAATATAATGATGCTTCAACGCGTCACAATATTTTAGTGACACGCTGAATAGAGACACTTCACAAAACGTCACTAATAATTTTAGCGACACCTTTGAGTATCATGGATGCTAAAAAGAGACGTCACTACTGGATTTTTTTGTAGTGTTGCCGTTACTATATGTAGTTAAACATATTAACATGTTTCTCGAAGATCGTGATTTTTTTGCAGTTTATGTTAGGATGGAGGGAATAACAAGATTTCGATGTAAATTTTACACTTTTTACCTTACTTGTGTGACGGGTTTTATCCATCTCATATTGTAATAGAATCATTTAACTTTAAATTACTTTAATCAATCCAATGATTAATATAAGTGATTGATTTCTCTAGGGCTATTTATAGTAAATCACTTCACTCACTGACCTAAAGTGGGAACTAACAAAAAACAATGGCAACTAGTAGTGCCACCACCACCGCCGGAAAACACCTCCACCTCCGCTCAGCACAGCGGCTCCGCCGCACAAACTTCAAATGCGCATTCGCCGCCGCCTACTCAGTAGCCCTCTTAACCCTCCTCTACCGCCACACACTCACTCTCCTCCACTCCATCTCCGCTGCCGCCACCATCTCCTTTCTTCTCGCCGACATGATCCTCGCCTTCATGTGTTCCATAGCGTAGTAGTTTTGCATGAACCCCATCGTCCGACACATGGGCGGAGCCAGAAAAAAAATGGTGGGTCACAATTTAATTTGATGATTTTGCCTTTGAAAACAGTGTAAAAATTTAGAGAAAATTTAAATTTTAGAGAAATAAAGTGGATCTAAAATTTAAAATAAACTAAAAACACTAATAAAAAATCATATATTAATTAACTAAAAAATTAAAAATATTTTTTTGAAAAAAGGTAGGGTTGTACAGCCGTGACTCCGCCACTGGTCCGACAAGTCCACATCGAAAACGTCAAAAACGCCGTCTCCGACGATTGAGGGTTTCCAGTTTCCAGCGATGGATATCTTCGTGTGCACGGCAGATCCCTACAAGGAGCTGCCGCTGAACGTGGTCAACACGGCGCTGTCCGTCATGGCGTACGACTACCCGCCGGAGAAGCTGTCAGTTTACGTGTCGGACGACGGCGGGTCCGAGTTGACTCTGTTTGCTTTCATGGAAGCTTCCGAGTTCGCTAGGTTTTGGCTGCCTTTTTGTAGAGAGAACAACGTTATGGATCGATGTCCGGATGCGTTTTTTAAGTCGGTTGAAGCTGATGATTATCGAAGTCGGAAAATTAAGGTACTTATATAGTTATATATGGGTTTTCTTGCTATAGAATACTTCTATCTATATTCATGAGATTATGATGAAGAGTCTCTTAATTTTATGGATTGAAGTTTGTTTACTCCAAAGTTCGTTTATGATTACATAGAGTAATGTCATATTATTGTAAGAGAAAGTCCGCTGAAATACGGCATTTCTTTAAATATTTGGACAGTTTACTGTAATTTTTACCTGAAATGTTGTAATATTTTTAATAAAATTTAAATATTGTATTCTAAAAGTTAAAACAAGTAACAATGTGTATTTGAATGTGAAGATATAAAATATATAATGTAAAATATTTTCTAAATTTAGCTCTCCCTCAGTTCCAGGTTAAATTGCACAGAATCTTTTTCACAGTTATCAAGAAACATGTTTGACCGTTAATATGTTTAACGATGCATAATAGCGATAAATAAAAAGTTGATATTTAGAAACTACTTATTACGAAGAATCCAACAATATCACATATGATAATATTTTTGCTTATAAATATATTCAAATATGCGGCTAAAATTTGATAGGGAATCATATCAAATAGTAAAATGTGCAGTTTAACCTGGGACAAAGAGAGTATATAATTTAACCGTATAAGGTAAAAAAAGTGGCATGTCCATAAACTTATGGACAAGACGTATCTCGGGAGACCCACTCTTATAGTAGAGGCGACTAAGAAAATGTTATGCATTTATTTTATTTCAATTAGGTTTATAGAGTGATATTTTATGCTAAAAGGATTAAGTTTAGTAAAATTTTGTATTGTACTATACTTAGCTAAGTTTTAATTTCTTATTCTCGTTTTTGTTATATTTAATTATAGTTTAGTTCAATAAGAAATAAGTTGGAGAAAACAACGCCTCGGGCTATGAACTTTTCATCTTGCACTTCAGTTCAATGCAATTCCTTTCAATAGAGTATGAATTGGTGTTATTTAGCTTAATTAGTTCACTATATTTAGTTTTCGTTCGATTTGTTTAATTTGGAGTTGATGTTATATAAGTCAGTTTAAATCTATTATTACTATTTTCACTATATATTATTTTAGTCACTTATATTCAGTTCTTTTATGCTTAGTAGAAATCAATTGAATAGAATATACCCTTATTAGAACCAAACCACTCGGTTACACTTTGCACGCGTTACTTGTTAAGTTCTGATTTTTCAATCTATTTTTTTTATAAATCTTAACTGAATTAAAATTATGTATGATAATGGGTGTTGTATTATTAACATTATTTTTGTTTGAAACTAAAATGCAGTTAATTAGGTATTTTTATGAATGTAAATAATACCAGAAAATGACGAAACCCATTATGGTGCACAAGCACAGACCAGTCCGACTCCCCTCGTCTTGATACACAAGTTGGTTTTAAAGACTTGTCGATATGCCCTTTAATAATAACAGAAGTAGACAAAATGGAAAACTCGGACCTTATCATTTTCGAAAGTAGCAATCCTATTTTGTTGGATTTTTAGAATGATATACTCCACTCACCCCAATTTAAATTAATTGCACATCAATCATTATCACATTATTTAAAAAATATATATGACTATAAATATGAAGGTAAAGTTTTGAAAAATACTATTTTTCCATAGATTTATGGAAATATGGAGTTTAATTAGAATTATAGAAAGGTAAAAGGTTTTTGTTGCAATATTGAAGATTATTATGCAACGTGCAATAGTTATCAATTTATGACCGAATTAATGCAACTTGAAATTTTTATCTTGATTTCTTCAAATTTGTAATTTAAACCTTGGTCTTTCCATAACTTATGGAAAGACCGTCTTTCAAAAGACATACTCAAATATATGTACTCACACTGTCCCAGCTTAATCTGCACACTTTGACTTTTGACAATTGACTCAAAAAATGTTTTGAACATGAATATCTTTAACTATATACAATTAAAAATTATAAAAAAAATAGTATTATGAAAATACACATTAACACGAATAACAATATGCCACATGATAATATCCTTACTTGTATAACAAAAGAATTTTATAATTTAAATTAGTCAAATTTGACTAAATGAATAGTTCAATTGCAACTTAAATTGGTACAGAGGGAGTTCATATGTACACACACATATAATCACGGTAAATAGAAAAGTTAATATTTTGAAATTATTTGGTACGACGAATTCAACAATATCATGTTGGATCTCTTCAAATTCCAAAAGTATTAATCAATAAGAGTTGACGAGTTTTTTTCCATTCATGAATGGGCAACTCAAGGGACAGTTCATTAATTAAGAATTCCAAGAGTTAGGTTCATGAATTGGAAGACTTTTCGTCTGCACTCGAACTCTTATAAATAGAGGGAGGGTTAGGGAGTTTATGTGTGAGTTTTGTAGACATTTGTTCTGGTCTTCAAATCACCCCTTCTATAATTGTAATTTGGGTCAGGTGGTCCTGCATGATATCCTGACATCTGTAATTTGTCTGGCCCATTTGGGTGATAAGATTAACATGGTTATGTTTTTGGAGGTAGCCAACGTGTTTGGTGAACCACGTTGAATTTTGTGTTATGTTTTCTTGCTTTCTTTTCTTTATCTTGATTCTGAGCAGAGGGGATTATTTTTTTTCCAACATATCACATACGATAATGTTATTGCTCATATATATTTATTCAAATGTGAGATCAAACTTTAATAGAGAATAGTGTTAAAAAGTGAGTGTGCAATTTAATTTGAGACGTAGGGACTATATTAGACATATTTACTTTACAATTTAATTATAATTCAATTCAATACTATCACTACATAAAATACTTCCAGTAGCGATGCTTTTTTGGAGCATCCATGATACTTGTCGCTAAAATTATTAGTGACGTTTTGTAAAGTGCCTCTATTCAAGGTGTCTCTAAAAATTTGTGACGCGTTGAATCTTCGTTATATTTTTTGTGACGCTTTAAGATGCACTTCAATTAGAAGTGTCCTAAATTTTGTGACATGGATTGATGTAATAATTCAGTTTAGTGACATGTGTACATGTCACAAATATTTTAGTGACACTTGAAGGTGGAGCAAATATTGTGACATTTCATTAACTGTCATAAAATATGCGTCACTACTATTTTTTTAAATTTTTTTTTTTGCAGTGTATCCAATTTAATTAGTATCGTTAAGTTAACTTTTAATAATATATAATTTAGAGATATGCTGCAGGTGGTACGTGGTAGACGGAAAATTATATAATTCAAAAACTAATGACCATTTTAAAGTATCAACTGTTTACTAAATCAAGTAAAGACAAAGAAAAACCTATCCAAGTATGATGTAATAATTTTATCCTTTCATGTTAACCAAGATATGAATTTATTCCGTTTGCTTCAGGTAATCTTCTTCCACCAATCATTTCTATAACAATGGCTTCATTAGTAATTATAGATGCAGACGTAAATTATAATCAATGGCGATACCGACGTACAACCGATTAAATATTTCACAAACAATATACTTTTCAGTTCAGTATAAATTTAATTTGGTAAATTTTTAACATAATTTAGTCATACATTATTATTTTGCAACGCATTTATTTTTAATTCAATTCAGTTCAATCAAGATGAGTTCAATCAAATCAGTTTAGATACTCTAGAAAACGGGTCAAAGTAGCAGTCTGAAAATTATTTTAATGTTAGGGTTAGTGATCGAATAAATAATTGATCATCGAATAATAATAATAAAAATCAATATATTACATATTTGTGCATTTTAAATTGTGACCACTAAAGTACATAGCGGTCCAAAATTGACTTAATTTGCTGTAATGGTCCAAAATTACAGGACCTATATGAGAGGATGAAGAGGAGGATAGAGAAAGTGATGGAGAAAGGAAAAGTGACACATTATACCGATTTCCTAAACACTAAATGATTAAGATTTGATGTTTCGAGTAATACTGATTTTAAGATAGAAATTCAAGATACCTTAAAGGGAGTTTTCGGTTGTTAAGAGTATAATAATGATCCAGGTTATTAGGGTTTTGGATATTTGTTGTTTGCACAAAATTATATAATTCATGAATTCTACTCTATCATGATATCAGAGAATGAGGTCCACCCTGATAAAAGAAATCATAACCAGCACTTAGGGTAAACATCTTCAATCAACTTATTATCAATTGGTTAATGAAATTCTTATCAAACAAAGTTTTAAGTAATTATGTGTTAATGCTTAATTTTGGTAACCTAAATTACAAGTTTTATCGGAAAGTTGCAAGGACAAAGATACATCAGGATGCCCTATCCCCCACTTGGTATGCGTATCTAGGGAGAAAAGTAGGACCTCTCCCCACCATTTTAAGGCCGGTGCCCTAAATGCACTCGTAAGTCTTCTTCAGCTACCGAAATTTTCAACAAATTAATGTATCAAAAACTACTAAATTAAATGAGTAATAAAGAGACATTCATGTTAATGGTCCAAAAAAAAATTAGTGCTCATTTTTGTCATAATTTTTTTTAAAGTCCATCTTTTTAAAGACGGCGGCTTTTCATAAATTCCAAAATTTAAATTGCAAATTAGAAAATATAATTTTTTAAAATTTTAAATTGCATTAGTCGGGCCATAAACTTTTATTTATTGCATGTTGCATAATAAAAACTTAATATTACAACTAAAATATGTTACATTTTTATTATTATAATTAAACATCATCTTTCTATACTCCATCTTTTCATAAATCTATAGAAAGATAATTTTTTTCAGGATGATGCAAAAAATTATCATACTTTGGTTAAAATTAGTACTATTTTTTGTTAAAATTTGATTAAATTTTACACTAACCTTCGTCGAAATAATTCCTGCCTTTTCTCATGCCGGTTTAAACCATTTTTTTCTAAATTTATTTTAAAAAACCAATCATTCCAAGATGGTGGAAAACGCCAAGCGGCGATTACAATGAGTGGAATTGACATCCAACCTAACTAGCATCTAGCAATAACTAATATATTGCAAGAATATCTAAATTACATGTCAACCAGACTTATCGTCTGTATTATTACAGATCAGAGATCCAATAAAAAAATTGTAACATCGCCCTCGGGAATATTAACTTTCTTCCCACGAAAATCATGACCACTTGGCAGAGAGAAGCACATCACGCATCAATATCACCCTGCCAAATAGGAATCTTCTACAACTGTAACGCCACTCAATCCAACCACAATCTATGTTGCCCAAACTATAAACACCTTGAGAAACACAGATCTGACGAGTCCAAATTAATGGAGACCTAAATATAAAATTACAAACAAAATTACGAACACGCGATCTGAACAAACTGATCAAGAACAATATGTAGTAGTGACATTTACTCTTTTTCTTTCTCAATTTTTATAATGCAGTCATCTTTTTTATCTCCTTTTTCTTCTCTTCCCCTTGTTCTCTTTTTTCATTTTTCCTTTCACATTTTTATTTTCTCTGTTTTTAATGGTAGGATTCTGTTTCTCAGGTTTCGCACTATGTCAAGTTCAACTAGCGAGGATGAGTGCAAGCCGGAGGTCGAAGTTGAGTCGGCTGATTAGTCCAAATGTGAAGCTGATCAATCTGATGGGGCTGAGGATGATCATGCAGAAGAGGGTAGGCTGATCAAGCTCAAGCTGAGGTGGATGAAAATGAGAAAGAAGTTGCAGATGATCCTCCTCCAAATCCTCCACCGAATAACAACAATTCGTATAACATTCCTGACGAGGTGAAGGCTTACATCGAGACTAGTTTTACCCGTAAGATCCACTTGGTACTGCATCAACTATATTTTTATGTTAGTGTAATGTCCAGATTTATCTAGTTGACAATTTGTGGAAGATATGCAAATATGAAATTGTTTTGTTGAAACATCAAAGAAGGAATGTTTGAATTTTTAGGGAATGACATGAAGAAATCTTATGAGATATTTCATGGTTTTAATTTCGCCCATGGTTAATCTATATGAACCATAATTAATTGATTGAAGAGAAAGAAAACATTGTTGAAATATATTTAACATATTTAGTTCTATATATATGAGAATTAAACTAACGAGTTATCTTATTGGTGAGTCTAATTCTGTAACATACAATCTGTTATTATTCACCTATCCCATTTCATGGTAGTTTTAGGTGGTATTTTTTAATTCAATTTTTTATATTTAATTTTTACAAACTGGTTTTGGGTGGTCTAACGGAGTTGTGTTGACATTCTTAGAGCAATTTGGATGTGCATAAGATTTAGGGATGGTTTGTTAATTGAGGCCCGGGATAGGATGGAGATGCTGTAAGGCCCATCCAATTTATAAACATGAAAGTAGAATGACAGAAAAAGAAAAAAGAGAAAAGAGCTGTCAAACGAAAAAGGAATCAATGACATATGGTTTCTTGAAGAAAGCAAATAAGTTTGGGAGTTAATGTTGTGTGAGTTTCCATAATCGGTAAGCCACTTTGTATATAAAGGACACCATTCCGCATTTCAAATTTACAGAGTATTTTCTCCCCTGCATTTCCAAGTATGTTTCATCTTTTCTTCTTCTCTCTATGCATTTATTTTCTCTTTGTTCCCCCTTTCTTTCATAATTTCTTTCTTTTTAATACACTCCTCTCTTTTCTCTGTTTTTCTTCTCTTCTCTGTCTTCTCTCTGTTGTTTCTTTTATTCTCTTTCTTTCATTTTCCCTGTCCTTTTTTTCCGCAGGTTTTAATGGTAGGATGTAGTAGTGATGTTTTCTTTGTTTCTTTCTTAGTTTTTATAATGCGGTCATCTTCTTTAATTTATTTTTTCTTCTCTTCCCACTTCTCTCTGTTCTCTTTTTTCATTTTTCCTTTCACATTTTTATTTTCTCTGTTTTAATGGTAGGATTCTATTTCTCAGGTCTCGCACTATGTCAAGTTCAACTAGCAAGGATGAATTCAAGCCGGAGGTTGAAGTTGAGTCGGCTGATTAGTCCAAAGGTGAAGCTGATCAAACTGATGAGGCTGAGGCTGAGGAGGGTAGGCTGATCGAGCTCAGGTTGAGGAGGGTAGGATGATCAAGCTAAGGCTGAGGGGGTGAAGATGGGAACAAGGTTGTTGATGATCCTCCTCCGAATAGCAACATTTTGAATAACATTCTTGACGAGATGAAAGCTTACATCGAGACTAGTTCTACCCATAAGATCCATTTGATGCTAAATGAACTAGATTTTATGTTAGTGTAAAGTCCAGATTTATCTAGTTGGCAATTTGTGAAAGTTATGCAAATATGGAATTATTGTGTTGAAACATCAAAGAAAGAATGTTTGGAGTTTTATGGAATGACATGAAGAAATATGATGAGACATTTTGTCCATTGTTTTAATTTCAAAATATATCAATTCATGCTGCATGTATGTTGAGAACGAGGTTGCAGATGATTCTCCTCCGAATCCTCCACCGAATAATAACAATTCGTATAACAATCCTGACGCGGTGAAGGCTTACATCGAGACTATTTCTACCCGTAAGATACACTTGGTGCTGCATCAACTCTTTTTTAGACTAAATTGTTTATTTGGTTCCCAACATATATTGAAATACCATCTTTTGGTCCCCAGTTCCAATACCGTGTACATTCGACATCCAACATATTCAAAATGATTTGTTTGGTCCCCAAGGTGGTTTTCAAGGTGGTTTTGGGTAGACTAAATTATTTTTTTGGTCCCTAACATATGATCTTATGCCATCT
>JAULKM010000009.1:411433-423072 GCA_032355605.1 Rubia tinctorum
ACATTCGTGTTCATGGTCCAAAAAATATTAGTGGTCATTTTTGCCATAAAAAAAATCACATTCCATATCTTGAATGACGATTTTTTAAATATAAATCCCAAGATATAAGCTGCAAATTAGAATGAATGAAAATAAAAAATTTAATTGCATTAATCGGGTCATAAACTTTTATATACTGCTTGTTGCATAATAGATTTTTAATATTATAGCTAAAACCTTTTACTTTTTTATTATTCTAATTAAATCCCGTCTTTCTATCCCCGTTTTCCCATAAATCTACGAAAAGACAGTTTTTTTCCAAGATTTTGCCAAAAAATTATCATACTTTGGTCAAAATTAGTGAGTACTACTTTTTTCAATTAATAAATTTTACACTAGCCTTCGTCGAAAATAATTACTGCCTTTTCTCCTGCCAGTTTAAACCATTTATTTTTTGTTTTTCACTTTTAAGCCGTACGTCAGAAGTGAAGAAGATGCTAGGAGTCATTTATTAAACACAAGCTATACCAGAAGGCCGAAAAATCTCATCTTCGAAAGAAGGCCTTGAATTTGTTAGAATAAGAGTGTGATTGACAGAGTTGATAAATATTTAGTTACTAATTCAGTAATTTTTAATGTTTAATAGGCGTTGAAAAACTATTTATTTTTATTAAAATTTGAAGATATTTTCGGAGGAAGATCATAAGTAGTCTATCTCCCCATACTTTAAAAATAATTCGGCTTTGAGCATAAGCATATTCCACTGTACACATCCTAAAGTACTTCCTCTTCTTGTTTTTTTCCCAAAAGGTGAACTGTATAATTTTCATTCGTTAGTAAAATATGTTACTATAAAGTTTTGTTTTAATGTTATTTACATTTTAGATTAACTTTTAAGAAATGCGGCCTTCCTTAATCTTGTTACCATCATTGCACTTTTTAGTCTTAAAATTGTATTGTTTAATTATTGTGTATTATAGGTTAAACGTGTAATAAAATGTGTTTGAATGTGAAAATACATGCAATGTTATAAAAATATATAACAATATTTAAATTAGAATACACCACATTAATTCAAGCTAAAAATTATAAAAATTGCTCCATTACTAAAAAAGAAAATCGTTGTTCAGACGAACTTCTCTAACACTAACTTTTACATTATATTTTTGGTCAAAATCAAGCTTCGAGTATCAGCAGTGATGACCAATGCACCCATAGTCCTCACCTTAGACTGTGACATGTATTCAAACGACCCGAAAACGCCCCACCAAGTCCTCTGCTTCTTGATGGATCCTCCGGGTCAACCCGACTTGGGTTACATACAGTACCCGCAAATCTACCACGGATTGAACCGACCCGATATTTACGGGTCCGAATTCAAGCCACTGTTCCAGATGAACCCTGTAGGTATGGATGGCCTTCGAGGCCCCAATTACGTTGGAACCGGGTGCTTTTTCGTGAGGCGGGTTTTCTTTGGCGGGCCTGGATCCTTTGTTGAACCCGAGATCCCGGAGCTCCGACCCGATTGTATAGTCAAGGAGGGTATTAAGTCGCAGAATGTGATGAATCTTGCGCGCCAAGTATCTGCATGCAATTATGAGGATAACTCTAAGTGGGGTTCCAAGGTGAGCAAGACCATATTCTTTCGAGATTCTTCTGCATTTCACTTTAATTTAAAATTAATAATGTTTACTTTAATTTTGATAGATCGTTCTAATTTGTCACTATGTTTTTTTTAAAATTTAGTTTGTTTAAGTGGAAAATCATTTCAGGAGAGCGTGCATTTTTTTTATTATAGAAAAGACGATATCATTTCAAAATATTGAAAATCGTTTCACTTTTCCCCTTTTTTTATAGTGTGTATCATTTTGATTTGCATGCAATTTTAAGCTAATTATTGGCAGATCGGATTCAAATACGGATCTTTGGTGGAGGACTACTACACAGGCTATAGATTTCAATGCGAAGGATGGCATGCAAAATTTTACAATCCCAAAAGGGCAGCTTTTCTCGGTGACATACCCATTACCCTAAACGATGCCCTAAGCCAGGCCAAGAGATGGGCTGTAGGACTCCTGGAGGTAGCTTTCTCAGGGTATAGTCCTGCAACGTATGGTGTTAAGGCCATGGGATTTCTACCAGCTCACTGTTTTATTCACTATGCTTTCTGGCCTTTGTGGTCTATTTCGGTTACCATTTATGCCCTTGTCCCTTCACTCACTCTCCTCAACAATATTAGCATTTTCCCAAAGGTATGATTCATCTCTTCATGGCCTCTTATGATTTTTTGATGCATTGGGATTATTATGAGTTGAACATTCAATTTCTCTCCTGCTGGTAGCCAGGGGCGGATCTACCTTATGGCATGGGGTAACCACCCATGGTAAAAAAAAAGGTGGGGTATAAGTATTTGGTTACCCCATGTAATTTTTTTTTACCATTAATATTAAATATATATTTTTTAATAGGGGTATTAGTATTTGGTTACCCCATTGAAAATTTTCTGGATTCGCCACGTAGCTAGCGTATCTAGAATTATAACGGAGGGAACAGTTCATTAGTAGGCGGTTTGTTAGTAGACACGACCAACTATCCTCATGTTGTCGGTAACTAGCGGATTTAGAATTATAATATGGGGAAAAATTGTTAATAGACATAACCGATATCTGTGAAATGTATCAGATTTAATTTTTTTTATTAAGCTAAGGAAATGCGGTACATCGGTGAATTTAAAAAGAAGAAAAAAAAGGTTAGTGACACACGGCACCCTTTGGATGGTAGATATACTAAGATATTTATGGTTTTAAACATATCTTTAGAAGTAATACATTTTAACAATTTATGATTGATTATTTATAGTAAAGATTAAAATCAACAACATACTATAATATTAGTATGTTATTTTTAGACAACCTGCATATGTTTGGGTTAGTCAAAATGACCCCAACATCCCCGGGTGACACCATCACCATCATACCAAACCACAGAAAACAAACGATTTCTATTATACCGTACTTGGGATAATTTTATGGGTAAAATTAAATGTAGAGAATGAAAAGGCGTGCATTCTTTGAACTTTAATTTGGAATTGTCGACTTACGCATTCGATTCCATCACAATTCTTAGACAGGTTCTTTCCATTTCACAAATTTCAAATTCTTAGTTTTAATATTTTATACATATTTTTTTTATCATGTTTAGTTTAAATTTAGTTGAGTAGAAAATCATTTAAAAGAACGGGATTTATACTCTAGTCTTTTCTCTTTGTAATAATGTTACAGGCATCCGATCCATGGTTTTGGTTGTACGCTTTTTTATTCCTTGGGGCGTACGGACAAGAGTGTCTAGATTTCATCTTGGCCGGAAGTTCATTCGTACGGTGGTGGAATGACCAAAGAATGTGGCTCATTAGAGGCCTCACTTGCCACTTATTCGGATTCACCGAATACCTAACCAAACATCTCGGAATCGCAACGCCGGGATTCAACGTGACAAGCAAAGTGGTCGATGACGAGCAAAAAATAAGGTACTGTAAAGTGAAAACCCTAAATGATAAAAGCTGTGTGCATTATTGATAAAGATTCATGGATCTCTCGGTTCCAGAAATGAAAATAAGAGGATTGAATAAATCCTTCCGACTCCTTTTCAAATTCGGTACAAGCTAGTTTATACTATATTTCATTATAGTTCTATGATTCAGAGTATTATTTTCTATACATATATGATCCATTTGAATTCCATATATGAAGTTGTGATCAGATCTATTCATTAGAGAGAATCGATTTATACATTTCTTGTGTTTATTGTTATAGGTACAACAAAGGTATGTTCGAGTTCGGGATACCGTCGCCGATGTTTGTACCGTTGTCGGTGGCCGCAATCATCAACTTGATGGCTTTGTCTTACGGGGTGGTGAAATTAGGGTTAGGGTTTGATGCCTTGTTTGTTCAAACTTTTGTTGCTGGTTTTGGAGTGGTGAATTGCTTGCCTATTTATGAGGCTATGGTTTTGAGAGGTGACAATGGAAGAATGCCCACCAAAATTACTATGCTTTCTTGTTTTCTTTCTTTTGGTCTTTATTCTCTAAGCTTAGCTATAGTGAAGATTATGTAGACTAGGGTTTGATGCATTATGCATGGAAACTAAGTAATTTATAGTCTTGCTAATTAAGAGATAATGGCAGCATTTCTTATATCAAGCTTTGATTTGCTCCTTGTAACAATAGAATTGTAATATGTTTTTTTTTCCTTTCATGCGAAAAAGAAAACTAGTTATTTACTTAGATACGGTCTACTAATTTTTTTTTTGCACTTCAATTCAGTACAAATTTGATATGATAAAATTTAGTTTAACTAACTTATAGTGCTATTATTTTTTAAACACTCATTTATAGATCAATCTAGTTCAAATCTGTTCAATCAATTAGGAAGAACATGACTTCAGTATATATATGTTGTATGAACATTTACAACCAATCTAGAATCATGCCCATTTCATGCAGTGTCCCCAGGTTTGTTAATTCTGATGTTGTTTGAAATATTGTGCTATCACATTTTGTTTTATAAAATGTTGTGTAAGCTAGTACATGTACAAAATCATGTCATTTTTTTCATGGTAGTTAATCTTATATGAAAAGATGAAATTCTTACATTAAGGGAATGATTTAACCCTAATTCTTGATTATCAGGTGATAGAATGTGAAACCCACAAATAATTGTGGCTGTGTGTATTCATATATATACTGAGTACAAAGGGTATACAAAGCAGAATCAGATATAGAAAAGGACATGTACAAAACCAATCAGAAAGGGTATTCATTTCTTAACCTGATTTTAATTTATCTAATATTCTATTAGTTCCCTTGTGCGCACCGATGCAATACCAAAGCCCATTGGTCCTGGTGCTGGGCTACCGGGATTTACATCTCATATGTTGGCCTAGGTGTGGGCTGGTATGGGCCGCTGAGTGCGAGCGGGTTGATCGCCTAATTTTCCCCTGCTCCTAATTTTCCCCTTAGTACCTTAATAAATGTCTAAATAAATAAGTCTATTAAGAACAAATTAGTTTTAAGAAAATAGTGAAGATGAGGAAAGATATAATTAGGGATGGCAACAGGGCGGGGTACGATGGGTGCAAAATATGATACCTCCATTTTCAGGCTTAGCTAAAAAAATTATACTAATACCCATCTCATCACTCATGGCGGATACAATATTAAAATCCACTCCGTCACATCGGGTATTATATAAAATTCACCCTTACCCCCATCACTCACTTGGGTCTTCCTATACACTTCAAACTCATTGTTCTCACCTCACTTATACCTACAGAAAAATCTAAAATTTGCTTTAAATTATAATTTTAATATTTAAAAGGGTAAAGTGTAAAATTAAACCTATTAAATTTTGAAGTGCGGATATGACCTTGTAAAACTTGAATTTGCAAAACTAACCCTAAGTTTTTGTAAAATTGTGAAGTTAAACTCATTTTGCTCAATTCCGGCGTTTACTCAATGAAATCGGGTGTTGACGAAACCTAAAACAACATAAGTATCCTTAGGTTTGAAATTGAAAATTTAATGAACATTCTACTCCTAAACTTCTCTTCTTCATCACTTTCAAACACAGCGCCGCCGATCCATCACTCACCCCATCTCAAATTCGCTGCTCATCCATCTCCGATCCGCCGCCGATCCTTCGCCGCTTCGCCATCAGCCCAGAATTACTAGCGTCCAGAACCACATCCCCCACCTAGAACCCTAGCTCCACCACCTATCCCATCTAAAACCCTAGCTCCCTCAAAAACCAAAACAACACTACAACAAACCAAGCTCCGCCTAAAATCACAGCAACCCTAACTCCTCCTTCAACCCTAGCTCTTCCAACAGCAACACCACCACCACACGGGCCTTTGGTGACGAACGGAGATGTGAACCATAACTCGGCGAGTCAGCGAGAGAAGAAAAATGGAGTGCACTAACCAAAAAATGTGGTGGCGAGGGCATGGGTTCGAGAGAGGGATGAGATTGGGTGAGGAGGTGGAGGAGGAGAGTGAAAGAGGTGGAGGAGATGGGGTGAGAGTAAGGCAGAAAGAGAAAGGGAACCATAATCAAAGAAAAAGGAGGCGGAAAGAGAAAGGAAATAGAGGGTTATTGTTGTCTATTCCTATTTTTGATTTATTTATTTCAGGGGTACAATGGTCATTTCACTGATTTCTAGCTAATTTTGCGGTTGAGATTTTGGCCAACGAAGTCCAAAGATTTGCACTTTCAAATTATACAAGGTTATATTTGCACGCTCGAACAAAATATGGGGTTTAAAATGCACTTTTCTTTGTTTAAATTTAATAATTATTTTTATGAATGGCAGTTGGGTAGGATTTAGTGTAGGTACGCCCCGCATCCGCCCCAATGGGGCGGGGATGGAGGTAGTTTTGGTGGGGTGGGGCGGGTATGATTATGAAATTCATACCCGACAAGGGTAGTGGGTCGGACGTGGATATTAGTTCACACCCACCCTAATAAACCCGTTATATACCCCTTAATTATTTTTTAAAACAAAATAATATTTATCCATATTGCTCATATCTTACCTGTAATATTTTCATGTAAATAAATTTATTAATTTTAATATAAAAGATACTATAAAAAAAGTGGATTTTCACTATATTTGGAGATATAACTGGGATGCATACAATGGGTATGAAGTGGGTAGGGAGACTCAAGTGGGTGATGGGGAGGGTATGGATTTTGTATAATATCCGATGGGGCGGGGTGAATTTTAAAGTTGTGCCCGCCATGGGTAATAGGGCGAGTATGGTTATAAAAATTTTAGGTAGTTAGGGTATGGAAATACCATAATCCGTACCCGTCTGCTCCATTGCCATCCATAATTATTTCATAAAAATATTATCGCTAAGATATGTGGATTATAGATGAAATAATTTATTATTATATATTATACTAGTATGTACAAAATGGGTGGAGATGAGCTTATTATCCACACCCGACCCACTACCCGTGGCAGTTATTATTTTCATACCTATACCCGTTCTGCCCCCACCAAAACTACCTCAATACCCACCCCATTGGGGCGGATCCGGGCCATACCTCCACCAAAACACGCCACACTGTCATCTCTAGACATAATTAGTGGGAAAATGTAAGGAATGGATAAAAAAGATAAGTTAGTGAGTAGATTCAACTTTGATATTTTATCAGGAAGTCGAACTTTAATTTTTGATGATTATATACAAGTAATCAAATTATATGTAAACATCATATTCTCATACTAAATTAGGAGACACTACAATTTAAATTTATTGAAACTCGGTGAAGGATGAAACTTCATCCATTGAATAGTTAGTGTGCCCTCATGAGAACACCTAAATTGCACCACCAACGAGCCCCCGCTATGAAAACTGGAGCCGAAATCACGACAATCAAACCTTCATCGACCTCATGCAATTAGGGGTGTTCAAAAATACTTAACGTGTCTACAGGCTGACCTGGTTAAAAATAACGTGGTATTTAATCATTTTACAGGTCCGGGTACCCAACTCAGAAATTTTGTATTTTAACGGGTTTGGGTCCGAGCAGCAAAAATATATTTTTAGGGTACCCGGAATATTTGGTGAAATTTTATTTTTTTAATTAATATTAATATTAAATAATGTGAATTTCTATAATATTCAAGTTCTTAATTTTCAATCATTCCCTTTCAATCTAAATTTCCAATGGTTTCTCATGAGTTCTGGCCCTTCCCTATCAGTCCCTAACACCGAGCCTGATACAATCTTACTACCCGCACTCCGGGTATCTAGTTCTTCCGTGCCCAACCATGGACAACATTTTCAACTAAGCCGCATATGCACGTACCCAGATGTGTGGTACCCGAAATTTTGAGTATCCGCATTTGTACACACCGAGTACCCGCATTTGTACACCCCGAGTACCCGCATTTGAACACACCTACCTACAGGTTAAGACATTACAACGGAGTCCACTGACAAGGTTTCACACATCGTGTAGTCCCTATTAAAAAATTGATCTAAAATTCACAATTCTAAATAGGAGTTTGATTTGAACCATAGAAGTCTCTATTATAGAGAATGTGAATCAACCACCGAACAAATACTCAGTTTACATCGGGAAGTTGAACTAAAAACACTTTAAATGATAAGGTATTCATTAAGGGAGAGAGTAAAATATCCTTTTCATTTTTTCACTTCATCCATCTCACATAAAAGTTATGGTTGGGTCTTAATGTATTTTTATTTTATGCATAGAGAAAGAGTATATTTTAGAAGGAGATGGAAAAAACTTTTAGATTGAATTAGATTTGAATAAACAAGAACAACGAATATTCTTTTCGTCTCGTTAAAAAGTATGATTTTTTTTGTTCGCACTTTTAGGTGAGTTGACGTGGCAAGGTATAAGTGTGGAAAAATAGAGGTATTTTTGGAAAATAAGGGGTCCAATCCAAAATTTGTTGAACCTAAAGAGAACATTGTGAGAATTTAATACTCCCTTCGTCCCAATTCAAACTGCACACTTACTATTTTACACTATTCTCTATCAAATTTTGACCGCATATTTGAGTAGATATATAAGTAATAATACTATCGTATGTGATATTGTTGGATTTGTCATAATAAGTAGTTTCTCGAAAGTAACTTTTTGTTTGCCATTATTATACGTTGTTAAAACATATTAATGGTTAGATAAGTTTCTTGATGAGCGTGAAAAATATTATGTGCAATTTGAGTTAGGATAGAGGGAGTAACACATTTCTTTGCTATTTTGGATAGTTTCTAAATTGTATCATTTTTGTTGGGGCAAAAATAAAAAATTTTGTGCCGTTTTTATCCGGACGAATTGAGTATTACAATCATCCCAATTTAATGTCCATTTTTCCTTGTAAATGTATTCAATAAATATATTTTAATACTAATATATTTTCTTTAACTATTTAGTCTATTTCAGAGGAGTTTTCATCAATTGTTTCACATTATTCGAGATGGGTGTTGATCATACATTTTTTTTAATGTATTCTATGGAAGTTTGAAAATTTGACACGTAGAATATATATTTTAATATGTATATTATGATGATATATATAATTTTTAATTTGATTTTCTGAATTCAAACCAAGTCTAGCTCAACTATTAAATACTCTTAATATAGTATGTAATATTACTATATGTGATATGTTTTTAGATTATTCATAACTTATATATTTAAATTACTTATTTTTCAAAACTTTTTTACCTACATAAAAAATATGTTAATAGTTAAACATTGATGCAACTGACTCTCAAAAATAAAATTAGAACGTTTATTCTGGGACTGAGGGAGTATTAAACTTTACAGGCAACACTACAGCAAAAATAACCTCTTAACGGCGGTTAAAGAGGTCTTTAAACACCGATTTTGATCAACCGTCTGTGACTGAACCGTCTATCCGCGAACCACCACTAAATGAAGTTTCAACTTCGAAACTACTTTCAAAATTAATATTAAATTAACATTCCAAAATCAGAATGAACCAAGTACACCGCCAATATCAGCAGTTGTTTATTCAGTACAAAAGGAATCAGGAAAAAAACTATGTACACCACCATTGAGAAATATTCAAACTCTGGACTAAAAAATCAGAAGAAAAACATCACCATGCACACCACCATCAATCGATCTTCAAACCCAACACCAACACATCAATATGGATCTATGAACACCACCGAAAAATAACTCGTGAAAAAAAACTTAGCAACCTCATCACCATACCCAACAAAGGACGTCCACCAACATGTAACTCAACAAATCTAACATAAATTAACCTTTTTGTACCTACTGATACTTTCCATCCAATCATCCACCATTGGCGATGCGGAAAAACACAGGGTGACTTTTTTGGGAGAGAAGGAAATTGAGAGCGGAATTTAGGTTGGGACAAAAGAAAATTGCAAGGAAATTAATTTGGGATTTGGGGAGATAAATCGGTGGCAGTAAAATTTGGAGTTTGGAAAGGAAGATTGGGGATTTTGGGAGATAAATCGATAGCCTACAAATTTGGGGATTTGGAAGGAAGATCGAAGGATTGTGGCATGAATTCAAGGGATATATCGATTAAGGAAAAATGAGAGGAGGTATGGAGAATATTGATGGAAGAATTTGGAAAGAAAGACTTAATTGCACCATTAAAGGAGGAGAATATGAAGATGCCTTCCAAAAAAGAGGAGGTTGCAGGGTTTAATTTAGGGGAAACTACATTTATAACCCTAACTTTTGGCTGAAAGTGCCAATATAACCCTGCAATTTGAGAAAGTGACATCTAACCCTAACTTATTACCAATTGCACCAATCTAACTCTAACTATTGATCAAATTGTGCCAATATAGCCAAACTACCTGATTCCGATATTGGCCCAAAGAATTCAAGCATTGACCAAAGACTGAAATGACCAAAATATTCCTATAACTAACGCTGAAAATTTAATACCCATTATATCCCTATTTTCTTTCTTCTTCAAAACACACGTCCTCCACTGCCGAAAACCTCCAGAATGAAGATGAAGACAATAATATTTTTTTAAAAACACCAGTTCACCACCACGTCCCGAATCTCCCCCCGCTCTCTCCCATCACCAATTCACCACACAGCCACTACCGTCCCTTCCTGTTCCACCCGCCACTTCCCTTCACCACTACTTCCCTCACCTTCTCCACATCTCAACTCTCCCTCCACCCTCGCAACCACCGAATCACCACACCACCACCACTGTCATCGAAACCCTAGCCCCAACACGAAGGGTAGAGTGGTTGGGCGCCACCCCTCTGCCGATGAAGATGAAGACGAAACCCATCACCGCAGAACCCTTTCCCTATCGCAGTAGAGTGGTGGGGCATCACCCCAGCCTCCGATGAAGACACCACTGCAGAACCCTCGCCACACCGCGGAACCCTAGCCCTAGACGAAACCCACTGCCACCCCTGCCGCAAAACCCTAGCCTCGATTAAATGCCACTAACACCACCATTGCGGAACCCTAGTCGCTGAGCCCCTATTACTCTGCCCCTCACCGGTGGTCAGACCTTGTTAGTGTGTCCCACACTGTTGTTCGCCCGCTTGCCTATAGTCGTATACAAAGAAGATAGTGAGAGTACAGTGAAAGGAAATAAGGAAATGAGGTTTTGGACGAAGAAGAAAATGGAAATAAGGGAAAAGGAAGTTCAGTCATTTCATGTTTTTTTTAATTTTCTTTTTTCTTTTCAAAATAAAGCGTAAAATCATCATTTCACCATATTTTGGCTAAATAGCCGTTGACTTAGAAGTCAGGTAAGTACAGGGTGAGATTTGCACTTTTTCAAATTGCAGGGTTATATTAGAAATTTCAGCCAAAAGGTAGGGTTGTTTTAGCACTTTAATCTTTTATTTAATTAAGGGATGGGGTGGATGGTGGCTCAGCCGTCGTTAACAATTAATCGTTGTAATAATTTAGTTTAAATGTGGTGCAATGTTTAATATGTTCTTAAATGAAAGGTTTCAAAATCTCAATAGACTGTGATTTCATGAAAGTACGCAAAACACACCCACGGGTGTACCCCAGTGGTTGGGAGATGGGTGGGTTTGCAGTCATCCCAGGTTCGATCCTCGGCAGCGGC
>JAULKM010000009.1:431137-444891 GCA_032355605.1 Rubia tinctorum
CTGCATGATGTATTTTCTAAACATCAAATTTTAATACACCATTATTATACATAAATAAAGTTATCGTTGGTCAAACACGGTATGAGAAAGTTGACCAAAAAGTGTGCAACTTGAACTTGGACGGAGGGAGTATTTTGATTGAAGTTTGTGATTAAACATGAATTGAAAAAGAAATTAAAAATGTGTTGGCCTAACTGGTACTGAGGGAGTAGTACTGTATTTGTCCGACTTCATAATTAGAACATAAATTTAATTTGGGAAGATATAGAAGAAAACTATTTGCTACAACATTAACGTCTTCACTAAAGCATGTACCAATTCGCTCATCGAATTGACTATTGGTAACAAGTAAAGTTGTTTAATTGGGTGAACATTCTTAGTTCGAACCCTCACACCTCCTTTGCAATTTGGTTATGTTCTCTAGAGTTTATCTTAATTGATATGATTTTATCTGAACTTATTTGTACTTGAACTAAACGAAAATAAGTGTGTTGAAAAATAGTAATAATATGACTAAATAGAGCTAAATCGCACCAAATTGAATTTTCAGTGAACTGAACTGAATTGATTTAAATTAAACCAAATTGAATTGAACTGAATTGAAATGCATGTGACCTTAATTCACTTGTAATTAATAATAAATTATATACAATTGTTATTGATAATAACTAAATATAGAATTGATTAAACATGTGTTCTCTTTCTCATTAATATAAAACTGTTACAATATTGTGGCTGGTTAAAGACCATAAAACCACTAACTAACAAATGTAACTAGTCTATCTAATCTATGTTTGAACACCTAATTGGTGGCTAACACACTGTGGGGTAAGCATCCCACAAATGAACCTTTCAATTCGATTTCCTGATTGAAGTTCACATGTCATATCGGCAATCTGCTACTCAATCCTTCCAAACTGTCTTCACCGGGTTGCATCAACCCTGTTATTTTGGAGAGGTTGTTGCTGGATTTCTCCAATCTTCGGTGCAGTGTCGTTGGAGTAGTTCGAGCGCATATCCGTTTTGTTTTAAAGCAGACCGGTACTGCGTGTCTCCATAATTATTCATCGTTGGTCAAGTTCATCCCCACTGGGTTGCAACAACTCTGTAGTTCTTGTTTTGGAGAACCTTTTTGGAGGTTGTAACTGGATTTCTCCAATCAACAGTAAGGACTTACTTAAATCTTGTCGGAGTCGCGAAAGGACCAACACACCTAGAAAATATAAAAAAAAACAAACATAGAAATTAAGGTTACCTACACCCTCCTTACATCCTGGGAAATCATGCTACTACATAACTTCTCTGTAAACAATTAGTAAGTATCATCTTAGGAGCACTGCCCTCTAATACGGCCGTAAATGTGGTGCTCCAAGCCGCTGTGGACTATGTTGTATGTCAGAGGGCCCCGTTCGACGAATACAAACTACTACAGAAAGACCCATATTCAGTGGGCCAGAACATGTAACTTCCACCGACCATGCCTTATTTGACTGTTGCACACAATCTATCACCACTACTAAAAACCACCTATTCTCATCATCTCTCCACCATGGTCACCACAAGGTTGTCGTGGCTACAGCCAGACGTGAGAGATATAGTAAGAAAATGAACTAATACGTGGGGTGGGGGTACATTTTTGGGATGGAATTAAAAGAGAAGTTATGTAGGATGTGCTTTATGCCTGAATTTCGAGAGGGGCGAGCTGGAGGAAGTTGGAAAAGCCATTTTGCTGTCTCCGACCGCCGTTGACCGGTCGGACCATCGTTGACCGCCCGGTACTTTCTTCGCTAAAACATGCGCCTGAGTTTGTCTTTACCTCGATTCGTCTTTGCTCTTAGTCGGTTGAAGGTCTTCGCTGGCAGATCTGATCATTTTCCTTCACAGAGGTCTGATACGTCGGGCCTCTGTCCTCCCGGAAATAACCGGATCTGGCACGCTGGGCCTCTATCCTTGTTCCGCCGCTTGGCTCGGTCGCCGGTCAGTGGTGGCTCGCCGGAGAATTTCGAGAGTAGAATTCGAACAACCGTCCCCACTCAACCTACCGCTACACTACAACTAAATAAAAGGAAATAACAAAGAAAACAGCAAAAAAAGAGGGGGAGCTGTTGGCCGGTCGGTGGCGGCGGCGACAGCCTCCCCAGGGCTAGGGTTTCGGTTGTCTTGGAGAGGTTTTTGGATCTTGGTTTTTCTTTAGTTATTGAAAAGTGTCCGGCCTTGTTCTGTCTGTTTCAAATATGGAATTCAGTTCAACTTAATATTAAGAGGATGATTGATGTAGTCCAAGTAAGTCAAAAATATTCTAGATTCAGTAGGCAAAGGGAGCAGCTAAGCCTAACATCACTTAAAATCTACCAATTAATTTTAATCATTTATTCATCATTCCTATTATTACAGAAAAAATGCCCCTTTTACCTTACGTTTTGTTTAAGACTAAACTGATTCTGAAATTATTGCTGTTTGTGCCAAAAAAAATTAGCTGTCATTAAATCATATGCTTCTTCTTTACGTATAATTTTATCCACATTTGGTCACTTTTCAAGAAGTTTTACTTGCACTTTGCCTCTTCTCTTATCAAGAAAATTCAGCTTTCATTTTATCAAGAAACAAAACTTTTTTATAAAAGGAAATAGGAAGAAAGAAAAGAGTCTAGGTTGAATAAAACAAAAACAGAGATGAAGATGATCTCATGATCCATGTTTAACTGGATAAGTATTGAGAGATTACTCATGTAGCTAGGCATACTTTTCTGCTTTGAGTAATCAGATTTTATTTGTATTTGACCTAATTTCGACCCAAAACACCTTTTCTATTATTGGATTTTGAAATAAAACAACTGATCCTAGATATTATAGGGAATGATATTGGTACGATTTCCTAACACTAGGAAGTGAGAGACAAGACGGCTATGGTCGAGAAAATAAAGTTATACACATCAAATTTTCAATCATTTAGGAAATAAACTAATTTCACTTCAAATCCACAAATGATTACACTTATTATTGTAATTACATTATTTACGGTGATAAATTACTCTTATTACCACGTACAAAGCTTGTTCAATTATTGAACATCTGATCATATTGGATATACATTAGTTTGTGAGCCAACAACGTTCAGCGTACCGAACTATCCAGTCGTGACATAGATGATCATTCCCTGTCCCTGTCCCAGTCCCAGTCCCATCATCATGCACAAGAAAGGTGATTGGTTAAATATCTTGGCCTTCAAGATTTTTAGAGCCTAAACTTTCCACCTTTTCCAAATGACCCACCTAAATGACCTTCTTCACCCTCACTTTTATGGCTATTTTAGTGTTATGATTTCAATGTATGGGATGTGGGACAAGAGGAAATATCGACTTCTCCTTTTATTCTTGTAGTGGGCTTTTGCTCTGGACATATCTCAAACAGCAACAATGAACTAGATTCTCTAGATTTGGCAATTGGCAAAAGGCATAAGCATCACTGTACTGTTTGGTGTTTTTTTATGCATTAAAATGGGCTAAAGTGCGTTTTACAGAATGGGCGGCTCTACATCCAATATTCTAAAAGACCCAAGTAAGGATGATAATAATCCCTCTCAATTATATTTGTAAGTGGATTAATGGAAGTATCTATTTTTATACTTGAGTGAGTATAGATAAAATGAATAATGGTTTAAATGAATAAAATGAACAAGTGAAAAATATGGATTCGGTAGGTTGACTTTGGATTTATCCTTATAGAATAAAATTTGCAGGTCAATCCATATGGCTGGGTATGGATTAATATGTAAGTTGAAACCTGCAGCAGATTTATCCATTTTTTATTCGTGAGATGGGTGATTTTTAACCTGATCTATCTTTGACCCGTCATATATTGGGTCGAAATGAGTCATACTTATATTTTAAATTACTCGTAATACTCTATTTGTATTCGTCCCGTCCGTTCAGTTACCACCCTACGCGCACATATTTTTTTTAAAAAAGTTTTATTTAACATCGTATGGTAGCGATGCATAAGAAGTTGATATTTATTACATAACAAAAATCACATAAGATTTGGTGGGAGAAAAATATGAGCGGGTTTGGGCCAGAGGGGTATCTCAAATTTGAGTGCGCTTGGGACTATAATCTATCATTGGAATAGCTTTAGTTTCATGATTGAATTGATAGTGGTGAATGATACTCCGTCTATTCCATAATTATTGTGACATATTTACTTTTTTATAATTTTCATTGTTCATGTTTGATCGTTAATATTTCTAACTGCATATAACATTTATGCACAAAAACTTAATATTTAGAAAATAAATGTTAACATGAATTTAACAATATCTCGGCTTGATTATAAGTTGATGAAATTATTAACAAATTTTCAAATAGTTAAAGATACAGTATTTGACACCAATTCACAACTGTAAAAATTATCCGAAGCAGCCCATCTGAATCAGGTCAAAATGGTTTGGAATATCCTTTTCGCTCCAAAGAGTGAATGCAGTAATAATAGAACATCAATTTGCATTCTATGAACAAGTGGGAAGAAGAAGAAAAAAAAAGTAGCAGCTATGCAACTTTAAAAATAAATAAAAGGGAAGATACTATCCTCTCCCTTCTGTTAGAAGATGCCACAGCAAGAATCGATCTCGTTGGATCGTATTCTCTCCAGTTTATACGCACTTCAGTTCAGTATGAAACCAGCTCGGGAGAACAGTATCTTAGTTGGACTATGACAATGCACAAAACAAACAAGTATCTTAAATTGATCAAATATACATGAATGACTGTAAATTAAATATCATAGAAGATGCAAAATAAAAGAAAATCCCCACTCAGCATTACTGAATAAAGATGCCTTTCTCAACTAGACAAAAAGAACTTTAACCTAGACTACCTTTCTCTTCCTAATCTTGAAGCTCATTGAGCGAATCACGTCGTCATCTGCATTCATCGTGGTCCCGACAACTTCCATGGACTCGGGTTTGGTGAAGTACGTTATCAGAAGGTAAATGCCATCCAGATACGTGTTTGTCTCTCCAGCTTTGTTTCTCTTCTGAATGCTGTAAGCAAGCGGGATGACACCCCGGTTGAACACTTCTACGTACATGGCTCCACCTGCAACAAGCAGCTGAAAATAGAACACCAATCAAAGGAAACACGAAGCAGACTAGGAAGTATACTAGGTTGCACCGAATGCATTCTAAACCTAGGTTGAAGTGAAATTAGTCTAAAAAACAAAGTAATTCTACGTGATATCAACAACTCCTCGTATTGTGGTTAAACATGTGGTATCGGCAAAACTTCAATGTACGAGAGAATTCAATAGTGGTATAAACTAAGAATTCAGTATTTACATTTAAATTTCCACACTGCAATCAAAGTTCGAATGAATGCATTCAGAAAATAGGATAAAGTGGAATCAATCTAAACAAAAAATCGACAGGAAAGATACGATTGTCCCATCTGATTTGAGTTTAGTAGCATGCCAAGGTTAATCATGAGCTATCTGAAGAACAGCAACAGTCTAATACCGGAAAAAATGAAATGCAGAAGTCAAAGGTTTCAATTATTCCTAGTATTACTCAAATATAAATGAAAGCTTTAAGTGGATTACAGAAAGACTGGCACTCACTGATACGCAAGAAAGTGCTAATAATTTATTCATTCGTGCTTGAAAAAGCAAAGCAGAACTTTGATAGATAGTTAAACCTCTAATGGAAAATCTAAGTATGTCACACGCGGGAAGTTCTCTGTTGGAACTATTTGCATTAGTTTAAACACAATTAACATGTGATGCAGTATGAAAAGACAGCACTCTTAAAACATTGTGCAAAACTTTAACGTCAAAGATCATACTTCTCAGACTAAATCAACTCACAACACTGCATCCAAGATTCCAAGAGGCTCAAGGTCTTTGGAAATCAACAAAGTATGCCCAAATCTAGAACCCAATTAAACCCTAATTACAGAAACTCAAATCATTCTCCTATGTGGCAATTTCTAATACCACAACGACACTCACATAGACAAGAAAACAACCCGACCAATATGACCTGAGACATCACCACATATACGTGACATGACGATTCCAAGTCTAAGCTTAAAAATATCGCCCCTAGTTTCACCTTATGCACACTAATATAGCACAAACATCCAATACCAGCACTTTCTTATTCCATCAGATTCAGATCAACGTCCCCTGCAAAGGGTCATCAAAAAGAACAAAGATTACCATTATTCCCAAACTTTGCCATGAAAGATCACAGTTCCTGAACTTTATAAACCCAATACACTACCTCCGACTCTCTTACAAGCTCGAGGCTTTCAGAAACAAAAGAATCAGCCCAAATCCAGAACCCGATTCGACTCTAATCACAAAATACCTCAACACAGCAAGACTTACACTCTCTTAGTTTCTCATTCCATCAGAGTCATAGAAATGTAGGTTCTACGTAAAGAGTAATCTTTCTGAACTTTCTTTTGTTTTACATAAAGAGAATTTCGACAATCTACCAAAATGTGTGATCATACTCTATCATTCCAATGCAAGATGCAAACTTTACCACTAATTCAAACAAACCCAGAAAAAACAAACAAACAAAACAGCTGAGAAATTCACCTCCTCGTACTTCTGAGTGAGAGTCAGCCGCTCGTCTTCCGACATGTCGGGTCTGAGCACCGCCATTGTCTCATACTGTCGAAGCCCCGGTGGGCACTGGGGCTCCTCCTTCTCCTCGACCGCCGTGAGACCCGACCCGGGAGAGATTGGCGGGTCATTATCTCCCTCAAGCCCGCCTTCGAAGAAGGATCCGGAGAAGTCCATGGTCTGAGCTCGCACGGACATGGCCGGAACCTTTGTGCTCTGGGAGACGCAATTGAGGCTCCGGCGAAAAGGGTTCCCGGAGAAAGCGAAAAGGCTTCCATTGCTGAGCGGTGTGAAGGGTAAGGAGGAGGAAGAAGATGATGATGATAAAGACGCCATTTTTTAAGAGGTAGCTTTTGCAGTCCTCACTGTTTCTATGGGTTGGGATTGCAGAAAATATTGGATAAGGGAGGAGATGTATTGTGCCTGTACGGCGTCGTTTTGATATGGTTTCCTTTTGGCTTTGATGTTCATCTACATTTTTCCTCTAGTAATTGTGACTCATAGTCACACATGATGCAAGTAGAAAAAGGAGAATTTAAGCTTGAATTGCACCTGATCAGACACAATATATGTTTGAGTTGGTTTTTATGTGAAATCAAATTTTGATCAAATTCTTTTAGAGTTGGAAATTTGACGCAAAATTATTCTTTGATTGTGGCGATTTCAACAACGTCGTTTTCAAGGTGATTCATGTAAAAGCTAATCTTGATATACATCCTCTTGAGTCTTGAGATGGAAACTCACCAAGAAGCAACTTCTCTTACAGTAGCAAATTCTTAGTCGTGGATCAAATCAAGTCACAACTACATGTTCTATATGACTTTTTATGTTTAATTGTATCGAAAGGCTCAATAAATTGAAATTTGTCTATTAGTTTGGATTATTTCAAACATGATGACTCGAAATCCGAACTAACCGGGCATAAAGGTTCAGAAGCATTCGTTCATCTCGTGACTGTTAAGAATGAATTTAATAATAATAAAAATGTTTCTTAACCTTCCTTACTCGCTTGGCCGCGACGATTGAAAATTAATGATAAAACACGTCCAACAATTAGATTAACATCTAAACTAAGTATACGACATGATCAAAGTTAGAAAATTTTGACAATTAATAGTTTAATTGAAGAGAAAAACTCATATGAGACCGTCTCAACATAAATTGTGGTGAGACGAAGTATAAAATATAATTTTAAAAATTACAAAAAATACTCCATATGATCTCTCATCTTTAAACAATTGTATTTAAACACTCCGTCCCATCATAAGATTTGGTGAGACCGTCTCACCGAAATGTTTGTATTAATTGAATATTCGAGACATGGTCTTTCTTTTCTCTAATATGGGCTAGTGTTCACCTTCCAAAACAAGTATCGGGTCCGGCCCAAATTAAGCCCAACTAAAAAACCTTTTCCTCTTTTTATTCTGTCTTTCTTAGAAAGTAAGTTAAGGAAGTAAACAAATACTTGGAGGAGAATAAAGCGGCGTTCTGCCAAAAGACTTCGTTCTGAGATTTTGGTAAGAAGAGAAACCATGGATCCCAATTTCACCGAGGTTTCCCAGACTTTTGATAGGTTCAAGGCTGCCCTTGTCCGAAAGGATTACGATACCTGCACCAAGCTGCTTTCCGACCTCAAGGTAAGCTCAAAACCCATCACAAAATCGTGTAAAGATTTACGTTAATGCGCATCTTGTTTTCGTGTTTGATGGAGTACCTTTTCGATTGTACTTAGTGGGATGTGGATGTTTTTTGCTCGAATCCCGAATTGAGCTGTGTATAGTTAGAATATGTTGATTTTAGGGTTCTGGATTTGTTTTCAGTGATTGTGCTCAATTCGGATTCTGTTTTTTTTATGGATTCTTTTTTTCATCTATTCAGTGGGATTTTTTTGTTGGAATCCCGAATTGAGCTGTGTATAGTTAGAATATGTTGGTTTCAGGGTTCTGGATGTGTTTCCAGTGATTTTGCTCAATTCGCATTCTGTTTTTGTTTTTGATGGATTCCCTTTTCGATTTATTTAGTGGGGTGTGATTTGTTTGGTTGCAATCCCGACTTAAGATTTTGTATAGTTACGGTTCTGGGTTTTCTTCAGAGGATTGGGAGATGGGAGATTTTAAGGTTAAAGTTGGGTTTTTGCAGTATGTTCAGTAGTTTTGCTGCTAGGAACAGCTGGGATAGCAGTGTTTCTGCTCTAAAGAGTCAATGTTAGGAACTTTTTGTTTGTGCAGAACCTAATTAATCATTTCATTGGCTGTTGATATTTTATCTTTCTACCTGTATATGAATGCCAAATATTCGGGTGTAATGATATGCATCTCATTGGTGTTTTGTTGCAGGTTGCGCTGACTAATTTCACGAGCTTGCCACCACTATTTGTAAATACCCCGAAGGCAGTTGATGAGTTAGCGCTAGCAAGTAATATTTTTGACCTAGTAACTTGTTAATACATGATACACATCTTGTTCAGTTTATCATTTTACGCTTTATCATCCAATCTCATGTTTTCTTTTCACCCAACCACATGTGACTTCTATGCTATATGAATATGACTATCTTATTGAAGCTCTCCTGCCAATTTTTTGAAATTTAGGGGATGTGTATGAACATGCTGTTATTTTGAGCGTGAAAACTGAGGATCAGGATGCCTTTGAGAGAGATTTCTTTCAGCTCAAACCTTACTACACAGATGCACGGTAAGTACTAAAACTTTATTTTGGCTAATGCATGAAGTTTACTGGTTTACGATACTTGCACGGATGCACAATTACCTTTTCTTGCTGTCAAATTAAGTTCAGAGTTTGATATTCTCCATTTCTTTTCCTGTGATCTTTGCTACCAGTGAGCGTCTCCCACCTTCGGCTCAGGAGCATCCAATCTTAGGCCTTAACCTCTTGAGATTGCTCGTGCAAAATAGAATTGCTGAGTTCCACACCGAGCTGGAGTTGCTCTCTCCAACTGCATTGGAGAATCCTTGTATCAGGCATGCTGTTGAGTTAGAGCAATCCTTCATGGAAGGAGCTTACAACCGTGTCTTAAATGCAAGACAGTCCGTACCACATGAGACCTTTGTCTATTTCATGGATCTGCTGGCAAAGACCGTCAGGCAAGTTCCATTTTCCTCGTTTTCTTTAGGGATTTGATTATCTGGATAGTACAATCTTCTTTTTCTGCATCTTGGTTCGCAAAGGCGTTTGCTAAGCTTCGGCATGACAAAACCATATAATGTGCCAATTCTTGACAAGTTTCCATGTTTTGTTTTTCATTTTTTACTTCTCTTCTCACTAGAATGTTCTTGATTTCCGCACACCCCACTGTTTTTCAATTAAAACTTGTTATAGTCAGTTCAAATCCCGTCCTTTTGTCCCTTTTCTTGAGAAATGATTATTAGCCAGCAGCAGTTAGGTATCAAAATATTAGTCCACGTGCCTTTAACTTCTATATTTTTCAATTGAAAGTTAGCAATGCTAATATTCTGAGTATTACTAGAAAAGCAGCCAGCTGATTGAACTTTAGTGCATCCGTGTGTATCCTTTTAATCGTAATTTTCACCTCACCTGAACGGTTTTTAGCTTGCAATGATTGGTGATGCCAACATATTGGGTTCTGTGACGTGGAGGCTTATCTCCTGGATTGTGCATTACTGATACGTGTGAATTTGCTTTTATTTCTGCCCAATATGTTTATTTCTATTCTTTCTGGTCATAAGCTAATTTAATTTTATTGTTTATGATTATAGGGACGAGATTGCTGGTTGCAGCGAGAAAGCTTATGACAGTCTATCACTGGTAGAGGCTAAGCAAATTTTGCTGTTCTCTTCAGATGCAGAGCTATTAGATTATATAAAAGAGGTACCTTTTTCACTCATTTCTTGCAAAGTTAGTGGGAAAATTGAATTGTTCAATGCAATGCCTTCTCATAAATGTTCTTACAGCTGCATAGTAGTAGTGATTTCGGTGATGAATGCCATGCTCATACATCTGATGTTGCAGGAGCATCCCGGTTGGGAAGTGAATAACGGGTTCGTGAAATTCCAAACAGCGAAAGAGCACTTACCTTGCAGGGAGATCCCGTCGCTGCAGCTTATCAACCAGACTCTTGGTTATGCCAACGAGCTTCAGCGTATTGTATGAGGGGATGAACCCTAGTTTCCTCCTTTGTACTGCATAGTCATTTGTTCTGTCGAATTTTGCAGCAATTGAATTGAACAAGAAAGATTTCGGGAGGAAAACACAGATTGTATTTCAATTTGATTAACACTTGCCTTTCAATTTATTCTGCAGTGCCTTTTGGGCCACAGTGTGATTTTCTTGATTGGCATTTTTCTGTGTGGGCAAAATTAGAATGTGCCTGAAATGGACCAAGAAATGAAACGAAAGTTGGCTCAATGAACACATTTAATGGTTCATACAAATACAATGGTACATCCCCATCAAACAACTGACTCACATTCTTTTGTAGCACATGAAAATGAATCTTCAACAACTACTCCCTGTGTACTAGAGAAATTGGCACATTTTGACTTTTGAAAGTCAAACTAAGCCAACTTCAACTATTAAATTCTATTATTATATATGTAAAACTATTATCATGTTATATGTTGTTGGATTCATCCTAACATGTATTTTTAAATTGTTATTTTTTATGGATTTTTTCATACACATAAATAAAGATATTAATTGTTGAGAATTAACTCAGTTAGACTTTCAAAAGTCAAAATGTGTTAATTTCTCTAAGACGGAGCGAGTATAATAATTTGTGGCATCTACCAAATCATTCATTCCACCTTATCTGCCCTGTTGGGCAAAAATAGGATGTATAATTGACAAAAATGGTAATCAATCTATATAACTATTGCGCGAAGTACAACCGGACTACTAACAATATATATCTATAGGGTAACATCTGTGAGGCTCGTCGTAATTTTGGAGTTATGTCGGATTATATATCAATTGAAAAATATTCGTCAGGATTATCTTGATTCTGAAGTTTTGTTAATGTGGTAATCAATCAATCACCTAAAGTATTGATGTCGTGTATCTTGATCCGGACGGTCACTCACACCTTAGCTTTTGCAGCAGCCATCGCACCCTCCTACTTAAGGTCTGGCTGTTTTCGGTATTTGTTGATTCGATAAGTGAGTTGTTGCGTATTAACTGAAAAATATTCGTTAGTATTATCATGAACCCAATTGTATACTGGCATACATATTAAGAAAATGCGTCCATACAACAAACCAGACGTTTAAGATAAGAAAATGCTGCAGGCAGGCCTCGATTGGGCTTGTGGACCGGGGCAGCCCGATGATGTGGCTGCTCATGCAACGTATGCATCTGACTGGAGGGATCATATAATTTGACATGGCAAAGAAAACAACACATTTCCTTTGTCTAATGGGTGATGCTACCACCTCCGTTTAGTTGGATATGATACCATAACTCTATGTATTTAAATTTAGTTTGAATAAAATGAGTGGATGAAATTGAATTTAGAAAGGAAAAAAAGTATAATGAGTTGGTGAAATTGAAGGAATCTTGTCATAAAGGAAAGTGTGTCAAATTCACAAAAACAACCAGAAAAAAGAAAGTGTGTCACATCCAATGAAACAGGGGAAATAAACTAAACAACTTTATGCATCTTTTCATATAGAGTAAAGTGCTAAAATGACCCTAACTTTAGGATGAAAGTGTCAATATAACCCTGCAAAATAAGAAAGTGTCAAGATAACCCTAATTTTGTTTTGTATGTGTCAATCTAACCTTAAACACCGTTGACTCTGATTGTCAACAGAATTTTTGAACGGAATGAACTGAAATGACTATTTTATCCCTGAATTTTTTTAAAAAAAAGGAAAAATTGAAACCCTTTTCTTCTTTCCTCCCTTTTCCCCCTGAATCGTCTTTCCTCCCGGGCTCACAGGGCTCTCAAGTGCTACCAACGCGCCGTCATTCTCAATCCTGACGACTCGCTCGTCGGAAAACCCTTTTGCGACTTGTTGGACCAACAAGGAAACCTCACCTTGCAGCTCTCTGTTTGCACACAGACTTCCGACAGCTACTCTACCGCCTATTGGGCTTTTCGCCAACTTAGATTCCTCCTGGTACCCGTCATAACTATCAGTCCTTCTAATTCCTTTTGGTATTCCTTTTGGTACCCTAAGACTAAATGCTGGTAAACACACAAAGATGTCGAAGTTCGATGGTGATGATGATGATATAAACGGGGAACTTCATAAAGGTGTTTGTCGTTTCGTGGATTTGAAGCAGAAAGGTATATGTCGTTCTTCCGATTTAGAGCCTCTGCCTCCTGACCATTTCAACAGAGACGACGAGTACGTTGGAGAGGCATCTACGTCCGTGTGCGTGGTCTGCGTCGAAGAACAGCCCGCCGGAAAACTGGCATGGTTATCAAAATTCCCCCCAATTTTCTTCTATGGTTTCGCCGCGGATTACCTCGAAAAATTGATTCAAGAAACATTGACGGGCTCTGTTGTTCGGGTGATAAATGCAAGGCTCACTTGCAGCTACGGCTGTGCTTCCGGTTCATCCCGCCGGAAGTGAGGCGGCGGTGGTCGGACGCAGTGGAAGAGGCGAATGCACTGGCAGGTTGGTGTGTTTAATTCCTGTGGAGGTTTGCTGATTTCGGCAGCCGACGAGCAAAAATTAGGGTTAAATTGAAGTAGAAGAAAATGGTAAAATGAGAACAAAAATATTCAATTTAAGGGTAGAGGCCATTTTTGTCATTTCAAACTTGGTCAACACCAAAAACATCCGGTCAATGCCAGAATCTTATCGAAAGGTTAAATTGGAACAATTCATCATAAAAGTATGATTAGTTTGACAATTTCTGATTTTATAGATTTATATTGGCACTCCCGGTTAACCTTTCATATATTTAGGCATTGGTAACTAAGAACGACCCTGAAATGCTGCCTCATTTTCATGTTTGTCTGCCTTTGGGGCCACCAAAACTTTATGCATTTCAAATAATAGCACCAACAACAGAACTTTCTACTTCACAAATTCCAATTCTCTTTTATTCTTTCCACTCCCGAACCAAACCAAATCAACATTAATATTTTTCTTATTGAATAATTGCTTGAATTTGTACCAATAAAAGAAAGTTGATTTTTCT
>JAULKM010000009.1:463834-473970 GCA_032355605.1 Rubia tinctorum
ATATTAACGGTCAAACATGTTTCTCGAAGAGCGTAATAATGATTGCTGTGTAATTTAAGCTGGGACGGAGGGAGTACGTTTAATGCACAATTATTTAGCTTGACCTATTTACTTTTTCACGGTATTCAATGATCAAGGCTAACCGTTAATATCTCTAGCTACATATAACATTTTTGCATAAAAAATAATATTTAAAAAATAGATGTTAAAATGAATTTAACGATATCTCAGATGATATTTTTATTATAAGTATATTATTTTTTTTAAATTTAGGGTCAGAATTTACTAAATTTGACATGGAAAAAGTGAATATGCCAAAACTGGTGGAACGAAAGGAGTAAAACTTAGTTGACTTTAAATTTTGAAAAAAATAAAATAAATTGAATACTCCGTATGTTTCTCCATTATTGACACATTTTCCTTTTTGGACGGTTTCTTTTTATATTGACACATTTTCCAATTTTGGTAATATTCTTTCAATTTCATCAACTCATTTTACTTTTTACTTTCTATATTCAATTTCATCCATACATTTTCTCCACCTAAATTCAGGCATTTAAACCTATAGTGTCACTTATAGAAAAACAGAGGTATACTTACCCCAGTTGCTGCATGACTTGAACCACAACTTGCTCTACTGATGTTTACACAAAAATAAATAAGTTTGTGAGTGGAATTCCACAAGTAATAACTTGTTTTTATTTGTTTAAAAAATCTATTATGCTTAATTTCTTAATCTAGTATGCTACAGAGAACAATTTTATTTTATTTTGATAGTTTCGATGGTGAGTTTATAAGTGGGAGAACATGATGACCAATACCATAAAAGAAGAAGAAAAACTCCAAGTGTTGATTATATATACTCGCTTCATTTCTCTGCATTTGGAAAAAAAAATAGAATGAATGGATCAAATTCAAAAAATCTTGCCCATAGTATACAGTGTACCAGTATAAAAGACATAAACTAAAAAAATACATGTCAAGTATAATAAAATAGAGGGGATATGTACTTCACTAACCAGTATATAATAATCTGCCCTAAATGTTGTGATTTACTTCCTCCTGGATTACAATATTGAGTTAAAAGAGTTATGAGGTGAGGGTTAACATCTTTTTGCTTCAATAAATACTAAAATTCAACTATCAAAATATATATTCTATTTATTTCATGTTAATGTGTAACTAACTAATATAAAAAAAGATAATATTTAAAAACAAATGTTATTATGAATCTAAAATAATAACATGAAAATATCTTAACTTGGGCTTCAATCTAATTTTAAGGTTAGCATAATTTTAATTAAATAAATATTTGAATCACAAGTTCCAAGTGGGATGGATAGAAGAAGAATATGTTGTGCATTTTATTTCAACATCTAATCTTCCGAAAATTTTGGTTGCTTTTGTAGTACTATACTTGCAGTTGCGGTTTAAAATTGATTTTGTAAGTAGTCAAAAAACTTAAACTTTGCACTTCTTCCATTTCTTTTAAAGGTCCATCGTTGACTTTTATTAAGTAATTTTATGTCCGATCACTTGAATTGGTGCAATATATAATTAGGGTTGAATGAAATGTGAACGATGTTTTTTGAAAATGAAGTTTAATGGCAACCGTTAGAAACTTAGCGGACGAATGATAAAACTAACTCAAATGTATAGTTCATTAGTGTAGTGATGAAAATTAATATTTTGAAAGTTCGGTGATTAACAGATTATCATAGAAGCATTCATAGATTAATGGAATGCGTGTGCTGAATAAAAATTATTTCCTGTATTTCAACCGAATCTGCACACTTTCCATTTTAATCTGTCCCAAACAAATTTACACACTATTTTTTAAAAATATTCAACCTATTATAAGGTATGATTGCCCCTAAAACATTAAAATCTTAGTCATTCCCATATCCCAAATCATTTACACATCCCTATCATTCAGAGTCAGTGACATGGCTATACCATCTCCACCTTTCTCTTCTCCACCTCCCTATCCTAAGGTCTAAAACGCCGTCTCCTTGTTTCCTCATTCCGAAGTAGATCTCCAGAAGACAATGTTGGAGCTCCGTTTAAGAAGCTCCAAAGGTCGGCATCCTATTCGACATTTTGCCAGACTTGGACGACGGGCCCAAAAGGGTAAAATGAAGGGAAGGGGGATCATTCTCCAAGTTCGATACTCCTCTGATTTGGGTTCGGAGGCGGGCAACTCTGAGGAGGACATGTGGCGACGTAGAGGGAGGAGGAAGGAAGAGCGGAAGGGAAGCAGTGGTGACTAGTGAGAAGGCAAGGAGGCTGGACACCAGGGCATTTTTAGACCTTTCCCTTCATTAAAAAAAAATACTACCCAACCATCTCTCTCTGCATAAACGACCGTTTTTTTTTTACGAAAAGGAGTAGAAAAAATATTTAAAATGTTTAAACACCTCTTGGTAGCTAAAAATAAAAGCAAAAGTTCATCTATGATTGCATGGGACAATTCGTATATGATGGTGTGTTGAGATATGTTAAAGACTGTGTTACCAGTAATTTATTTAGCACACGTATTTCATATTAAATCTAAATCACTACCCATAAGTTTAGGATCAGTCAATTATTCATGTATTAAGGAACTACTAATACTTACGGGATACGAAACGAAAACTATCCAAAAATACATGTACTTCTGGTTTTGTTTCTTTTTTTTTCCATTCAAATTATAAACTATGTCTTCCTTTGTATGCATTGATGATTTTATATGACTTGTGCATACCAAACACGAACGAGAATAATAGTACCAATCATTACACTATTAAATACATTATAAATATCAAGAAGTGAAAACTAATCAATGGACCAACAACCTCACCTAAACCGTCACACTCCAATAATTATACATTTAATAGTTCATTTTAAATCCATGCTCGAGGGGTGAAATACAACGTTGGAGTTGGAGGTATATTTTCCATTTCCACAGATTCTTTTTGGGGAAATTAGAAATTATTCATGAAACAATACTCCAATCAAATAGTCGTGAAACTCATTCAAATATCATTATATATGGTTGCACCACCAATGAACCACCTTTATTGAAATCATCACAATTGCATTTTTACAGACCACCACAATTTAGAAATGAGAACCACCGACATAGTCGGCTGATTATTTATACCAAAAACTGTTCTAAAGCATATTGAGGCTTTGTGTAGGTCGTACTTATGGAGTGGTGGTGATGAGATTACCAGTAAGACACCTGTATCATGCGCTAATTTACGTGAACCAAAAAGATCGGGTGGATTAAATGTTATAACCTTGGTAGAATGGAATATGGCACGCATGAGTAAAGTGTCGTGGAACCTATGTAGCAAGACAGATAGACTGTGAATAAAATGGATCCACGCCTACTTTTATAATTATGTGATGAATGTGAGGTTTCCATCAAGCTGTTCCTAGATGGTGAAATGTAGGGGTATAGTGCAAAAGAAACGCTTGCTTACATCAAAATTGTTTAAACCCTAATTTTACTCGTTCATCCTATGCAAGCCTCAACTTGCCAATAACAAAGTTCACTTTTAAAACCAACTCAATGCAGCCTCAACATTGATGGCTTATAGAAAGACAGAGTTGGGTGAATACTCCACTAATCATTACGAAATTTGAATGGATATTCCAGTCTTTTCCAGTTTCTAAATTGGTTAATGCAGAGAAAAGTTTCAATCTCTCTATTCAACTTTCCACACTAACAAACAACAATGTTTGATTTATCAAAAATGATCATGCAGCTAGCTAACAATCCCTTCAGTAATGTAGCCCACAACACAAATTATTATCATTATTTTATTCACCAATTTTATATTAATTTCCTCCCCATTCCAATCCATGATATGCAAGTTGGTTTGTGGGGAAGAAGAAGAAGAAGGTGGGGGGCTACCTCTTGACATTCACAAAAAACTACTCCAACTGTGTAGCTGTAGAATTAGATTCCAAATTCTCTATCGATTTCCAATGGCCTCATCTTCTCACACACTCTAGCACTTTCTTCTTCTTCTCTGAATCCATTCTCAAAACCCATTTAGAAAAACCATTCATTCAAGGGAGCTATGGATGAGCCAGACCCACCAGTTCATAAGTCAAGAGATAGGGATTCTGTTCTGATGGATCTTGATCTGGACTCTTCTTGGTCGTTTGATCAGATTTTCAGTGCTGTTACTGCAAATTCATGTTTGGGGATAACTGGTTCTGAGCAGCCTTATTCTCCTCTCTGGGCCTTTTCTGATGACCCCAATAACAACACTGCTGATGTTGATGTTGATGTTGAGTTCAAGCTTGCTGATTTCTCCAGAAAGCTCATTTGTAAGCTGCTTTTTTGTGGTTTTTTGGGTTAGGATTGGATGGAATTTGTTTTCAGATAAAGGGGTCTGTTAGTTTTAATGTTCAATTTCTTGAGTTATTGTTTCTTTGACTTTTGTTGTTTGCTTAATTGGAAAAGCTGAAAAAGAAGCTAAAGTTTGGGGCTTTACAGTTTTTGCTATTTTTCTGAATAAGGTGTTAGTTATATTGAATTGATGCAGATGAATGCTTAACTGTTAGATTTATGTGTTTGTGCTTATTGGATTTTGCTCTAGTTTGTTGTACTCAGTTAAGTTTTGTCAAGTTTGTTACTATGCCAAAAATGGGCTAAAGTTCACTTTTTCCTTTGCTAGAGGGTCCTAAGTTATGTTCTTTGATTTCTTCATCTGTTTTATCCTTTTCAAGTGTATACTTCTCTCTTGAGTCAGAGTGAAGCCTTTGAATGCGTAACAGTGTTGGTTTCAACTTGAATGTATGTTTATGCTGTTTATTGTGTTAGCATTTGATGTGATTGTAATGAATGGGTTACAGGTAATACTGATGCGATAAATGAAAATCACCCCGATAATGATGAGAAGAAAAAGGTGCCTGATCAGAGCTTAGGATTCACTCCATGGGACTGTCCGGATGTTTCTTTCGTAATCAAGGAGAGAATGACACAGGCACTTAGATTCTTCAAAGATTCTACCGAACACCATGTCTTGGCGCAAGTGTGGGCGCCCATAAAGAGCTGTGGTCGCTATTTGCTCACTACTTCAGGGCAACCCTTTGTTCTAGATCCCAACACGAATGGTCTTTATCAGTACAGAATGGCGTCTTTGATGTATATGTTTTCTACCGACGGGGAGACTGATGAAGTCCTTGGATTGCCTGGTCGTGTTTTCCATCAAAAACTTCCAGAATGGTCTCCAAATGTGCAGTACTATTCTAGCAAAGAGTTTCCACGGCTTAATCATGCTCTTCATTACAATGTTCGTGGAACATTGGCCTTGCCCATTTTTGACCCTTCTGTGCAAAGTTGTGTTGGTGTGCTTGAGCTCATAATGACTTGCCAGAAGATTAACTATGCTTCCGAGGTCGATAAAGTATGCAAAGCACTCGAGGTTGGTTTTCTTGACCCTCACATACTATAGATATCAAATGTCTCTTGGTGTGATTTTCTGAGCTGTTCAACTTGTCTCCTTTTGATTTTTTTTGTCTTTCTGCTCTGTGTCTTTCTCATTCATTATTTTCATTTTGAGGGGTGCTAATATGATAAAGCGTTCTTTTTTGAAACAAGCACCATAACTTGAGGATTCACTGTAATCATTAACAAATATGAAAGAGTAACGGCAAAGAGAGTGAAAACTTTTAGTGAACTCACAAAGTGACTGATGTGGCACTAATGAAAAGACATGTGTATCCCTAATTAGTTGAAAATTTTAAGGAATGTGATTAGTGATATAGTCTTTTATTAGCATCCACATCATTCACTGTGAATTTCACTATGAATTTTCACTTTCCCTATCATCACTCTATGAAAAATATGTTTTTCAATGGGTGAATGAACGAGCCTCTAAAAATCAATTGTGAAATTTCTTTTGGATTATATCGTTTATAGCGGACATTACCATGAAGTTTCCATTCAGCATTACCTTTTTCTTGAAATACATTGTGCACTGAAAGATTGTTTGTTAAAACTCTATATTTTTCTGCAGGCTGTCAATCTGAAAAGTTCTGAGATATTGGATCAACCAATTATACAGGTACGAACGGTTGATTACATGGTTATAATGATTTTAGCAACATCGATTTATCTCCATTTTTATCGATACATTAACTTTCCATTTGTCTTGATAAGCAGATTCGCAATGAAGATAGGCAAAATGCGCTCGCTGAAATCTTGGAGATACTGACAGTGGTCTGTGAAAATTACAAATTACCCTTAGCTCAGACGTGGGTCCCATGCAAGCACGGAACTGTTCTAGCAAACGGCGGTGGCTTAAAAAAGAGCTGCAGTAGTTTTGATGGAAGTTGCATGGGAAGAATCTGTATGTCCACAACCGATGTTGCGTTCTATGTGGTGGATGCGCATCAATGGGGCTTCCGGGAAGCCTGTGCTGAGCACCATTTGCAGAAAGGACAGGGTGTTGTCGGGAGGGCCTTTTCCGGGCATAACTCCTGCTTCTGTGCTGATGTCACGCAATTCTGCAAGACCGAGTACCCTCTCGTGCATTATGCGCGAATATTTGGGTTGACTAGTTGCTTCGCCATTTGCTTGCAGAGCGCACACACAGGCGATGATGATTATGTTCTCGAGTTTTTTCTACCTCCTAATTTACAGGATCACAGGGAGCAAATGGCTTTGCTGGATTCACTTTTAATGACGATGAAACAACATCTACGGAGTCTTAGAGTTGCATCAGGAAATGAACTTGAGCATGAGCTGAAATCCACTGAAATTGTCAACATAATCGCTGGGGAGAAGCTCGATTCGAAATCTGAATTTATCGAAACGCCAAAGGCTGCAACAACTAGCCCCGGCTCAAGTAGAGAGATGGCGCAGCCTAATTCATTGAAAGAGCTGCAACCAGCCTTCGGAGCCAGTTCTCCACGTGAAGCAATAAATGGCGGTAGTGGTGCACCCGTAGGCCACAATTCCGTGTCTATTGCTGAAAGTAAAGACAACGGGAAGAAACCACATAGGAAGCGTGGGAAGGCTGAGAAGACAATTAGCTTAGATGTTCTTCAGCAATACTTCGCTGGGAGTCTTAAGGATGCTGCGAAAAGTCTTGGTGGTAAGTGTTTACTTTTCATAGTCCAACTTTCTGCATTTGACATATTGTATGTGCTATGAACTGCAATTTACTGCTGCTTTTAAAACTCCAATGAAGTGTATTGATCAACAATCGTTTTGCAGTTTGTCCTACTACTATGAAGCGGATCTGTAGGCAACATGGCATCTCGAGGTGGCCATCTCGCAAGATAAACAAAGTCAACCGTTCCCTCACAAAACTGAAGCGCGTGATTGAATCCGTGCAAGTTGCTGATGGCACATTTACACTGACTTCTTTGGCACCGCCGACTCTCCAAGTTGGAGCTGGTTCCATTTCTTGGCCAACTAGTCTAAGTACACCAACTGAAATTCTTCCTCTGGATGTGACTGATCTTCCTCAGCTCAACGGATTTGTGCATGATGAAAAGTCTGAAAACCAAGTCTTGATCCCTGATGGCTCGAACAGGTCAAAAACTGGGAGTGGGTCGAGAGAAGAGAGCACGGGCACTCCCACTTCTCACGGCTCGTGCCAGAGCAGCCCGTGTATGCACAACGGGTCCTCCCCACGCAATGAGCCAGTGGTATCGCCGTCCAATGAACAGAACTTGAAGCTAGGTGGAAGTACAGTTGGATTGATGAGTGAACCAAAGGGAGAAAACACCTTGTCTGCTCCATTCTCCATGGATGCTTTCATGGCATCAGAACCTCAAGAACCGTTCGGGGTGATGTTAATCGAGGATGCAGGAAGCTCACATGATCTCCAAAACCTCTGTTCAGCCGGAGATGGATGGTTCGATGAGCGCATCCCAGAACACTACAGCTGGACAAACTGGCAGAAATCTACCACCATCCCTCCTAAAGACTCGACCGTAATCACCACCGAGCAAATGCCATTTCCAGAGACCTCCACAATCAAACAGGAAATGAAGAGCCTCACCATCAAAGCAACCTATGGGGAAGACATCATAAGGTTCCGGCTACTCGTGGACTCCACCATCGACAAGCTGAGGGAGGACATTGCCACGAGGCTGAAACTCGAGCAAGGCACGTTCGAAATCAAGTACTTGGACGGCGATCAAGAATGGGTCCGGATAGCGTGTGATGCAGACTTACAGGAGTGTCTTGATCTCGCGAAGTCATCCGGGTGCAGTCTGATCAGGCTCATGGTTCATGACATTGTGCCTTGCTTCGGGAGTTCTTGTGAGAGCTCCGGCGAATGTGGAGGAGGATTAGGATGTAAGTAATCGATATAGGTAAGGTAAGGTTACAACTCTTGTAGAACCATTCTTTGCAGTTTTAGGGTTCATGGTAGTATCATTTTCTGTGCAAGTGTAAATTTTTTCAGTGTTACTACTTGCTAGTTTGGTTAAGGTTGGACTCTGTGAAAGAAGTTTCGTTTTTGTTGAAGAACAGATGAATTTTCTTGTTGCTTAGTTGCAGATGTGATTGATGAAACTGTAAATGGAGATTAGTCCTTTGTCTTAGGTGAGACTATAATTTTATAGAAGTGTGTTTTAGTTTATTTGAGCAATATATTGATAGATTCTTCGTGATTTTTTTGTTCTTTCTAATGCATTGATCCGCTCCCGCAACAAGGTCAGATTCGGACAACAATCTTCGAATGATTCGATGAAGAGAATGAAATCTGAGGATGAAAAAACTCAAAACTTTCTTCAATTCAGTTTTAAGATAATCTTCTGACAAATGGAAGGAAAGTGAAATTCTTTTCTTTTGAATGGGAATGGTTTTAACCAGAATGTATTACCGTGCAATAAAAAATAGGAAGATGTATACTAATATGATGTTATCTTAATATATTTATAATTTGATGTATTCAAAAGCATATTCAGGCCATTTTACAATGTAATTATACTAGTAGAGCATAAAGATGTATCATATATTGTGAGGTTGATTTTTTTTTTTTAACTTCAGCATAAATATATAACGTGAGGTTAATTTTTATTTACGTCGTCTCTCGATTCAATACGGATGCTATTTTTTGTAGCATAAATAAACGATTTAAATGATCTCTTAATTTTTTTTATTATAATTGTACCATATCTCATCAAAATCATGTTCTCACGAGTTTATCGATACTTCAATTTATATTTGATTAATAATTTTTTTAATTTAGTGACATTTTCGTTTAATTTTGATATATTTTTCCAACTTGCCTACTTTAATTTTGTTCAATCGAAAATGAGCTTGGAAGAACGGGCCTAAATACTCATTTATTAAATACTCTCTTGAAATTAACCTAATTTTCAAAGTTCTTGCGCTCTCTTTTGAAACCTAATTCTCTGGCGCGCAACCTAGTTCTCTGGCGCGCAAATAACCTATTCATAATCTCATAAACCCTAGAGGACCAATTTTCAGTCCCCAGTTTATCGGTTCCCGAATTCTCCTCCTTCTTTATTATGATATGACCACGGGTCCGCATGTACAGCATGAAATTCCGATGGTGCCGAAATCCGCTCCGTTCAAACTCCGGCCAGTATTCGACGGAGCGTCCGATGAGAAATGTTCCGTCAAGTACTTCCGTGATTTCCTGCCGGAATCCGAGGGATGTGAAGAAATTACGTCGGATAAAAGAGGGGCGTATCATTTGAGGACTTTCAGGTACACGGAAGAATCCCCTTCTTGGTAAACCCTAATTCTCTTTCTGTTTTGTTGTTGAATTTAAATCCATTCGTTAATTTTGGGTTAGTGAATTAATATTTCCTCTGTTGCAATGAACAGTCTTGTTTGTCATTTGAGCATAGACCATTCGTTTGTAAATTATGAATAGTTGTTCCTTTAACTTTCTTATTTTTGATTAGAACAATTTTTTGGGTGGAACCAAGTTAAGGAACACGACACTTTATGCGGTACATAGATAATGAAATTACATGATGTTAGCTTGTGTTTCTTTCTCTTTTGATGTCGGTGAATTATATTGACTAGTTTTAGCTTTTATGATCAGTTCACAGCCGCATTTGAATTCGATTCAGCAGAAAATCAAGGCGTTTATGTCCTCGTTAGAGAACTTCATGCCCAACTACTGGGGCATGACTGCATTGAT
>JAULKM010000009.1:477254-496844 GCA_032355605.1 Rubia tinctorum
ACTCCGCACCCCCCCCCCCCCCTTCCCACTCCCCCCTCCCTCTTCTTTAGTCCCAACACACACACACACTTGGTGACGCTTGTGTGTGAATTGCGTGAAACTATCTCTTGAACCTCTTGCTCACTGTGGATGACAACTGATCTTACTACTAGCTACTATTTTTATTGGAGGAGTAAGGTAGGGAGCAACACTATAAATCTTATCTTTGACTGGTTCGCACTCCGGGAATTTAAAGACGCCCGGGGTGCTCGTCAGATTTTTGTGCCGCTCTAGGGAACCTAGGGTGCGTTTATTAGATATCTAGTGCAATTAGTGGGTAGATTAGTTTCTTTTGTTTAGTTTTGATTTTTGATATTCTTGTTAATTGGGCTTGATAATTGATGGTTGTTGGCTTGTTTCCATCACATTTTTTTTTGTGTTAGTTGCTTGTCTACGACATAGTATAGGCTTGGCCATTGTTTTTGTTTTATACTTGTACCAAAAACTTAGGCCCATTACACTAATTTCCCAATACCAAAGGTAACCAAAGGGGATGTAGAGAGATCGCGAAAGCTTCACAGTAGAGAGAATACGATGGCAGAGGAAACCGTACACTAAGGGAGTTGATGACTCCACATTTGAAGAATCAACCCTTGTGTATTACCTTCCCACCTTTGCCCGCCAATGTCACTTGTGAAATGAAGTCTGGGATGATCCATTGCCTACCCACCTTCCATGGCATATCTGGAGAGGACCTTGACAAGGACCTTTCTGAGTTCCACCATTTTTGTACCAACATGAAGCCACCGAAAGTTTCATAAGAGCACTAAAATTTGAGATCATTCCCCTTGTTATTGAGTGATGCTCAAAGAATTGATTATATTATTTTCTGCTTGGGTGCATAACAAGTTGGATGGATATAAGGCAAAAGTTCCTTGAAAAGTTATTCCCTGCTTTCAAGTTGTCCAAATTGAAGGAAAAAATCACAAACATCTCCCAACATGCCAATGAAACAATCTACAAGAATCAGGAGAGGTTTAAGAAACTTTTAGCGAGTTTTCCATACCATTAATTCAAGAATGGAAACTTGGTCTATTATTTCTTTGAGTGCATATTGAATAAAGATATGTGGATGGTTAACGCCGCTTATAACAGATCATAGCAAACAAAAGCCTGAAGGATGCTATGATTATCTTTGAGGAAATGGCCAATGGAACCTGGAAATTTAGAACCCGGTCAAGAGTGATGACAAGTGACAAAGTGACCACTACTTCCCCAAAGTTAGAGGAGCAAGTGCAAGCACTTGAATCCACGATGAAAGAGTCCATGAAGGGAAGAGTGCAACAAGTGAAGAGGTGTGGAATATGTTCTCTCGATCACCCGACCAATGCTTGCCTACAATTGCAAGAAGATAATGTTGAAGAGGTCAATTCTCTGAACTATCAAGGAGGAAATATCAGCGTGAAGAGAGTTGCAATCAAAGGATGCATCACAATTGATCTTAAAGCCTACAACAAGGGTCCCCCACCTGATTAGTGCTATTTTCCTATTTAACTTTGTGAAGAGAGTTCAATTCCCTGAAGCTTTGCAATGAGTGGATTATCTCCTCTAACCAGAATTCCCTTTGCTCTCAGTATTGTACCTGTAGAATCTCTTACAAGTTTCAAGCAAAGGGCTAGAAACTGATCATACGATATGGACTATGCCACTTAGTTTTCTCAGGATCCAAGTTTCGGGAAATGAACCTATAAATTTACACCCTGCGTGCCATCAGGTTGCTCGAAGAACATGTCCTAGGAAACAGACCATGTAAATTTACACGGTCTGTGCTACTCAGTATGCTTACAACCTAGCCCCAGAGAGCAGACCTTGTAGATCTTCACGGTCTATGCCAGGAAACTCCACGCGAACTGTGCCAACCCGTTGACTAAATTTTTGACTAGTGGGTTAAAAACTTCTCTCTCCTCCCACTATAAAAGCAAGCCTTATCCATTGGACAAATAAGAGTAGGCGAATTCAGAATTCCATAGGATTTTTTCTCTCTTGTTTCATTTATTTCTTAGCATTTATGTTTCTAAAACCCAAACTTGTTATGAGTTTGATTATGGTAGCTTAGTTTATTACTTCGGAGTATTTGTAAGAATGTTTTAACACACTATTTGTGAGACTCTTAGATTCGTTCTATTGAATGGTTCTATTATCATTATTAATTTGTGCTTGAATGCTTATGTTTATGATTATTCTAAGATTGAGATTTGGATGTATAACTAATTAATGTCTTTGCATGATTTAGTGCTAGTCTTGGTAATGAATTGGGGAATATTTCGTCTTTATGTTGGTTTGGTCAAATGTTAAATACTAAGGTCGTGTATGTTTGACATTTGCGTTCCTGGATTGAATCATATGTAATTTTATGTTGGATTATTTTATGGGTGATTCAGGAGTTACTCGGCGGATAATGCACGAAGGTCAATCCCTTGTTTGTAGAAACTAAGCGGGGAATGCCTCTAGAGTTAATGTGAGGTACTAATGTCTTAAGTGGTACAAGATGGGTTTAGGATGGGTATTCACAGTGGATGTCTAGGTGACCCATGATACTCCTGGGTTTAATTCGATGTGCGTGTCTGCGAGTTTATAAACCTCGAGAGTGAGAGCTAGATGTGGTAGTGAAAGCGCAGTGCTAACTATACCTGGATGAGGTGAGAGTTTGAGGAGGGGCGGAACCGAGGTGTCACAGACCGAAGGAGATCTCGAGAAATCAAATCTCTACACATTGTGTGATAGAGCGTAGGATAGGAAAATTATCTTGTGTGTGAACAGGAGTCGAGAACCAAATCTAAATGTTGAACATGTGACACAAATGCCCCCACAAGCCTAGTTTATATCATATTTATCTCGTTATTTAGTTTCGCATGTTAATAGTTGTTAGATTAACTATTCAAACAAAAACCATCTTCTCTATTCCCAACACACACTTGGTGACGCTTGTATGAGAATTAGGTGAAACTATGTCTTGAACCCCTTGGTCTCTGTGGACAACACTCGATCTTACAACTAGCTAATATTCTTAGTTGTTAGGAGTAAAGTAAGGAGAAAAACTATAAATATTATCTGTGACTAGCTCACACTCTGGGACGATTTCCAGAACCCAGAATGAGAATAAAGTTTTACGTTTAAAAAAATCCTTTTCGGGTTTGTTCGGAATTGAGTACGATTACGAGTCCTTTCGGGATCATATTCAATTTTGGATATGGGTTTTGTTCAAATTTGACTCTCATTGGATATGATAATTTTAATTCAGGTTTCGTTCGTTCAGATATTTTCGAATTTTAGATTATGAGAAATTCTCAGGAAAGACGGTTTTCCATAAATTTATGGACAGTCCACAGTGATTTTTAATGTTGTTTTATTAAAAATAAAATTTAAATATTCTATTTCAAAAGTTAAAACAAGTAATAGTATGTATTTGAATGTGAAAATATTAAAAAATATAATATAAAAAAATATTTTCTAAATTTCTAAATTTAATATGTAATTTAATAAAGAATCCGTCTCTTGAAAGACGGTCTTTCCATAAGTCATGGAAAGACCAAGGTTTAAAGTGCAAATTGAAGAAATGAAGATAAAAATTTTGGGTTGCATGAATCGGGTTATAAACTTTATAACTACTACACGTTGCATAATAAATTTTTACAACTAAGATCTTTTACCTTTTATTATTCTAATTTCCATAAGGTTATGGAAACACGGCCATTCCCAATACTTTTCCTTAAATTATAACAATATATAATTTTATCTATAAAAATAGGCAAAGTCTTGGAAAAATTGCATTTCCATAGGCATATGAAAAGACGTGATGAATTAGAATTATAGAAAAGTAAAAGGTTTTAGTTACAATATTAAAATTTTATTATGCAACATGTAATAGTTATAAGTTTATGACCCGATTAATACAATCCAAAAGATTTATCTTAATTTCTTCTAACTTACATTTTAAACATTGATCTTTCCATAACTTATGCTTAGACCGTCTTTCAAGGTACGAGCTCGTAAAAATATACATCCTTACACTTTAACACATACTACAATATATATATATATATATATGAGAATCCATAATTTCGAGTACCAGATACCATATAATTTGTCTTGATTGATGCATACCTTCTTATGTTAAAGTTAAAGTTTTGAGGAAAACTGTCTTTCTATACGTATGTGGAAAGATGAGGTTGAATTATAATTATAAAAAGGTAAAAAAAAATTAGTTGCAATATCAAAAATTTATTATGCAACGTGAAGTAATTAAAGATTATGACCCGGTTGCATTAACCCAAAATTTTTATTTTAAGTTTTTTCTTCTAATTTACAATTTAAACTTTAATATTTTTATAATATATAAAAAAATCGTCGTTCAAAATACAGAATCTATATTAAATATGAAACAAAGATTGTATGGCTAAATCCAACCTATTTTCCTCTTTGAGTTTTTGGACAAATTACAAACACCATTCTTGTATGTATAGAGGATGACATTTAGGTTTATTGTCATATTAGAATATCAGCAGTATGAGAATGTCGGCCAACAATATACTATATGATGTTTAAGGAGTTTATGTGGTATCATAATGATAACGTGCAAAAGAAAAACACGTGTATATACTAAAGTAAAATAGGAGTGGTAAAATGGTAAACGGATCAAATAATATGAATAGTTGTGGTAAAAGATGAAAACAATTTGTTTTGATTTATTTTATAATGGATCATAAATTAAGAATAGATTGAATACAAATTGATTGTGTTACAAATGGAATTACTCAATCTGCTTGTTCTAAATGACTTCATATGTAAAATTATATGGGTTTGAGATAAAAATTGAATATAGTTTGTATTTATTTAAATCCTATACTATTTAAATTTATTTATTTATTCGATTAATGGATATGAATGAGAAATTATTTGTATTTTTTGAAACTTTATATTTCTTAAATCTCAGTCAGCGGCTTTGGAAGTGTTGGGGGGAATACAAGTGGATAGAACCTACGAGTTTTCCCATTTTATAGAATTCACGATCAAACCATTATCAAATTTATATTATAAATTTATGATTTGACAGCGATCCGTGACCCGTTTAAAAAAAATAAAACTCATTTTATCCACGGGTGTGGGATCGTTTTACTACCATAAGTAAAATACACTCTAAGTCTCACATTAAAAGAAACAAAACTATAATTTATTCTATAACATGACAATTACAACAATATCAAAACAATTGATTTTATAATTAAAATCCACGACCCTATCATGATATTGGAGTTTAAAGTTTGTATGGTTGGTCGACACAATGAATGTATATTTTCATTGATCGGTTCTTAAACCACTTTCTATCCACATTTACGGTATAAATAGTATCATGAGTGTTAAGAGCTCCACACAAATGATACTTCCTCCGTTCCCATTGAATTTGCACATTTTTTAAAATCAAATTTCACAAAATACATCTGGCCATGAATTTCAATTAGTATATAAGCATCAATATTATCTTATAAATTATTGTTAGATTTCATACATCATGCATTTTCTAAATATCAAATTTTAATACACTATTAATTTACATAATTAAAGTTACACTGATCAAACATGACCTTAAAAAAATTGACCAAAAAGTGTGGTTGGAACGAAGGGAATAGTCACACTCACATCTATAAGAATCAGTTGATTTTTTCATAGACATTCATTTTCAAGTAACTCATAAACACCCTCTAATCCACAATTGTTCTACTAGTATATCAAATAAATTGCATAACTATGAATATGTTTATCTGCACAATGTATTGAAAGTTGAATTATATTTATAAATAATATGGTTACACTATTCAACATTTTTTTAAAAAAAAATCAATCATTCCAAGATGTTGGGGAAAATGCTCAGCGGCGATTACAATGGGTGGAATTGGCATCTAACCTAATTAACCTCTAGCAATAACTAACATATTGCAAGGATATCTAAATTACATGTCAACCAGATTGATCGTTTGTACTATTACAGATTAGAGATCCAATAAAAAACTGCAACGTCGCCCTCGGGGATATTAACTTGCTTCCTGCGAAAAACATGACCACTTGACAAAGAGAAGCGTATCACGCACCAATATTATTGCGCCAACACAGGGATCTTCTACAACTGTAACACCACTTGATCCAACCACGATCTATGTTGTCCAAACTATAAACACCTTGAAAAACACAGATCTAATGAACCCAATTTATGAAACCCCAAAAATAAAATCACAAACAAAATTGCGAACACACTATCTGTACAAGCAGATTGAGGACAACACATCAACATGAACAATTAAATCGAGTTATCATCATGAATACAATGATCTAATTGATCAGGTCGAAGAACAAAACTAATATGTGGAGACAAATCTCACACTTATTCAATAACAAAAACATGAATTAAAACAAACTGTTATTCTCCATCTCCCCTAATGCGAAAATGAGGAAAAAGTTTGAAGAAAAAGGGATGCGGCTCAGAGAGGGTTGCTGCTTAGAGAAGGTTTTTTTTGGGATTCTTCTAACTTACACTAATCAACATTTAGTTTCATATAATTTTCTTGAAAATTTGTCTCACGTTTAATATTGATGAAGTGTGACAATTACTCCCTTGTTCCATCATTATTTGCATATTTATTTTTTACGGTACTCAATGATATGTTTGACCGTCAATAACTCTAGTTACATATAACAATTTCACATAAAAAGTTGATGTTTAGAAAATAGATGTTAAGACGAATCTAACAATATCTCACATGATATATTTATTATGAATATATTAGTTTATATTTAGAGTCAAAGTTTTTAAAATTTCACTTAAAAAATAAACATATCAATAATGATTTGACGGAGTATTCTAATGTCCACGTGACTTTTGTAACTTTTGTTTATCACGTGAGGAACTCGTGATATTTATTTACATCATCACACTCGTCACTGCATTATTATCATCAAACTATTATCAATGGCCGCAATCGATTCCATATGCTAATTCAAAGTATAGTAATCCATCGTTCCAAATGAAATTGCTATTATTATACATGGTAACAAATTAATAGAAAAATATTTTTATTAAACAACGTAATAATAATTGATGACGTCTTTATGAAATCCTTTTGGGCAACTGATGTAAGTATTCGGGCAACTGATGTAAGTATTCGGGCAACTGATGTAAACCTTCGTACAACTTGATGTAAGACTTCGGGCAACGAAAGTCAATTTTTATCAACATATGAGTTTAATGATAAGGGAAGGACACCATTCAAACCCGTCTACGACGATTTGTTTTAAAAAAGTAATAATAATTTATGTAAACAAATTATAAATCCAAGTTCAACTAGGACTAAGTGAAAGTGTGATATGATACATTAGATTGCACTTCTAATAAATTAACGAGTGAGTAGTTATTAATTAAGTATAAAATTATTTCGCTTCATATTTTTCTTCATATTCAAATATAACTATTTATTCGTTCCAACTCTACTTGCACCCTTGTTCTTTTGATATTATTCTCAATTAAAATTTAATCACTTATTTGAATAGATATATAAAATAATAATATTATCGTATATGATAATTTTTTAATTCGCCGTAAGAAGTAATTTTTAGATTTTAACTTTTTCTTTGTCATTATTATATTTATATAAACATATTAACGGTCAAAAAATTTATTGATCAACATAATAATAGTTACGGTGCAAATAAAGGTGAGACGAAGGGAGAATATACTCAACTTTAAATCATAGATCATGTATAATGGTCAAACCGATCTGAAATCACTCTTGTAGTTTCTTTCCATAAATTATCAATATCTCTATTCTATCTCACCAACTGAAATCACAAAAAAATACTTCATTTTTACCTCCACAATGGTTGAAACCACTATGAAACCACTCTATGGACCCCACTTGATTTTCTCTATCATACTCATTAATTTTACTTTTAATATTTAATTTAAATTAACCTATCTACCCAAAATAAATTGAAATATGATATTTAATAGTCTTTTAATTTATAATTTAATTTCATGTTTTTAATTTTAATTTATAATTTAATATAATTTAATTCTATAAAAATTTATCGTCTTTTTAATTTTGTTTTTTACTATTAACTTTTAAATTTGTTTTTTAAAATTTTAACTTTATTTAAAATATATATTATTTCAAATAAAATTAAATAATAAAGAACGAAATCAAGAACTAAAAAGTGAGTACAAAATAAAGAACGAAAAATGGATGAGTGCAAAAAGAACGAAATTAAAATGGAGTGGTTTCACAATTCCGTAGCGAACTTATGAACTGGGATTGTGAAACCATCGCCCAGTCTCACTTAAGTGAGACCAAGTTGAAGCTTTCATTGTGGGGTTTCGTGATTTTAGCTAGTGTGATTTCAGTTTCAAATTAAAACTATTCTGAAACCCCCACTATATATATAGTGGTGGATTTAGAAAATAAATTCAAGTTGGGCACACTAATAATAGTTAATAGTATATTAAAAATATAATATAAATTAAATATATTAATGAAATTTAAATATCAGTATAAATAATATAATATTATAATATTTCTTTAAATTTTTTATTTTGATAAAGTTTAATAACTCTTTCTTCAATGGTTCAATAAAACTTTGGTCCATTAGCTGTTTAGGCCAATTGTATTGTTCATTCAATTTAATTGATCTTTTAAAACCTTTTGGGGCCGAGTTAGAGATAATTCTACGCACTCTAAGTGGTTTCTATCCATGGACGGAAAATATTGTTGGCAATTAAAATAACTGACTTTAGTCTCCTAGTTTAAGAAGAAATGGTCTTAACGGGTTAAATGGAGACGAACCAGACCTTCAGTTGAGGAGCTTCATTGATTTTGTTTTCATTGCGTTAAATGTTCGATCAGAGGTGTGGATAGAACTTCTTGTGTGTGTCTGTTTGATATTTCATTGCATTTGCTCCTGATGGTAGTCTCGGGTCGTACTAATGTGACTACACTAAAGGTTCGCAATGATAACCACTTATCCTTTATTTGCCCTTCTTCGTTGCCACATTGGCCTTTTCTTTGTAGTGTATTATCTATTAGTACTTCTGTGTATCTATGTTTTAGCCATTTGAAACCTTAGTTTAGAATTGTATTATCTACTTAGCGCCTCAAATGTAAGCCTTCGGGCACGACTACATGTAAGCATTCGGGCATCGCTCGATGTAAGTCATTTTCGGCAAAAACTACTCTTTAATAGAAAAGGCCGAGAACACTATAAACCCGATTAATTATTAAAAAACAATAGTTCAATAAGACGTATTTTTCCCGATTAATTCAACAAGACAATCATGGATTGAACCAAAAATATTTCATTTCATTGCACTTCATTAGTACATTATTAAGCAGTACATAATGTAAATTCCTCCTATTGATAATTTTCTTGCAAATTATCTAGAAATAAATTTTAATTAAGGGTGTAAACGAACTCTTAAAATAAGTAATCATGTGAGCATTTTGTACCACTAATAAACTTCTTTAAAATTGCTACTGAAAATCTATCTATATAATAAAAATACATACTCCCACTCTAAAATTAATTTTAAAAAATTAATTTTAAAACTAGAACAACCAAAAATTAAGGGTGGGGTCAGTGGGGCATGTGCTCCACCCTAAATCCCCGGTGACTGTATATACTCTTAACCACATACGTACGTTAATAATGTCATATCTCCGTTTAAAAATGAACCAAAAATGAACCAAAAATGGACAAAAATGGAACCAAACTAGCTTTCAATCAAATCTATCATTCCACTCCTTCGTTTTTTAAACCATGATTTATACGTTATAACGTAATTATATTGTTTCATGTCAATTCATTAGTAAATGATAGAACAAAAAAGGAAAATAAACTCTTCACTCTCATACAACCGACTAAATTGCAGGAAAAAAAGTCATAACTCTATTGTTCAAGTCAACCATAAATTTTTTTACGGGGAAATTTATTGTATGTGGGGTGTGGGTCAAATAAGATATTATCATGTGTACAGTAAATTATCCACTAATTAATATTTATTAATGTTTTAAATTATTTTTGGAGAAATAACTAATTTATTGAACACATGCATTATATGATTTGGCTCACACCCCCACATATAATAAACCTTCACATAAAAAAATAATTCTCGCAAGTAAGAACATTTTATATGTTAGCAAATTTTGTATGCTAAGGTGTTGGCCAAATCAGATTCAGACACATGTTTCACAAATTATATATTTAGTAAAGTGGGGGTGTTTTTGGAAGAAATAGTGATTTATGAAACACGTGTCATGATATGATTTGCCTAGCACCTTAACATATAACATTTGCTAATATATATAAAAAAAATTGCTCTATCATACCCGACTTAACTGCACAATAAAAATCTCTATTATTTCAAGCTAACATTTATTGAAGGATTGAACTAAAAAGGAAAATACCCCTATGTCCTAGATAAATAACCACAATTTAAATTTGACTTACAAAAGTCAAATTTTGTTAATTTTTTTAAACTGCACGCATAAAAGTTATAACTCTATTACTTTAAGTCAACTCACATCAAAGCGTAGAAATAGTTAAAAGGTTAACAAAACAATTAATGTTGTTCATGTTACCGACTAAATTGCACATAATATTTTTTCTTAACTAATACTATCAAACTTTGACGATACATTAATTATCATATAGTTTCCTCTCAACTAATACTGTCAAAAGTCAATTATACTTTTGAATTGACAGTAATACTAATATTATCATGCACACGGGCCTAAGCACGTTGACAGTATCCTACACGCCTTTTCAAAGATGGTAAAAAAATCCGTGTAATTCATTCTAGATCGGTAAAAAGAGTGTAATCTGGCTGTTTCAAATCAACTACCATTAACTAAAAGAAAAAAATAAAACAAACTATATACTCCTCAGTAACTAACCAAACTGCACATAACTTTCATTTAATATAGTTCGACTTTAATCACACGTGTAATTCGAACATAATTTTTCTCTTCGTCCAATTAGCATTGTCAAACGTCAACTAAACCAAAAATAACTATACCATCATTTATATTTTGATTCGTAGCAGGTGGTTTCTAAATACCGATATTTCATACAATATAATTACACACAGTTAGTTAAAGACGTTAACGGTCACACACGCCTTTCCAAAGACAGTAAAATAAGTTCCCAATACCAACATCAGCTAGTTAAAGACGTTAACAGTCACACGCAGATTTTCAAAGACAGTGAAAAAAATCCCGTGCAGTGAGGCTGAACCATTATCAACACCAAATGCATTTCATTTCTAAATAGCAAATTCATGTTTTATCAATGACCAAACCGATCCCCTACCCAACGTGGTATTATATTCCACATATATTTCCACACCACCTTCTTCTCCATATGTGCGTACCGGTTCAGTACAGTACTATTTCGCGCGCGGTATCAAAAACGGCCATCCCCTGCAAACCAAAATCCGCCATTAATGACCTCTCTCGAACGCAGTGCCATCTGTATCCATTCTCTCTCTCTCTCTCTCCTCCCTTTCTCTCTCTAGAAGTCAGCCCTTTTAACCACCTTGCTCGAACCAGAATTTTGTCCCCCAGCGCCAGGAATTAATTCGGAATTCAATATAGGATAAATCCGGATAAATTGCCATAATCCCATTACGGTTTTGCCTCTATATATACTCTCGCTTCCGTCCCTTTTCTTCATTGCTCAGTTGTTCGCTCTTTCTTTCTTTCTTTCTCACTCTCTCTCACACAGTCACGCACTGAGCAGAGCACGCTCTTTGAGCTCTTGTGATCATGATTACCAAGCACACTACCCGTACTGTTGTTGGGATTATTGGTGGGTTTCTGATTTCTTGCTTGATGGAGTTGGATGTTTAGCTATGGGGACTGATTTTTCGTGTTTGTTTTGATTTTTTTTGTCAGGAAATGTGATTGCCTTCTTCCTGTTCCTGTCGCCAGCGTAAGAGCAGCTTTCAGCTCCCTTTTTGTGAATATTATTCTTGCGTCCGATTCGTCCTGTTTTGTTGTATGGGATTTCGTTTTTTTGCCAAATCCCAGCAGCATTTTGAAGTTATCTTGGTGATATATCATATATCTGTGCGGTTTTTATCCTTGTTTTTCTTGAATCCTAGTTTTATCAGCTACATTTGGAAGTTTTGTTGGTGATTTGAGTACAGGATTTGTTTGATTCATAGATGTTAATCACGTTATATGCCCTGTTTTCTTCTTCGATCCTAATCATAGATGCTACATTTCTTGCTTTGATGTATGGCTGAATTCATGGAATATCTGATCCTGATTCTTCTTGATTGATGGCCATGAAACAGGCCGACGTTTCTGCAGATTTTCAAGAATAGATCAGTGGAGCAATTCTCTCCGGTTCCGTACCTCGCGACGTTCATCAACTGCATGCTGTGGGTGCTTTACGGGCTGCCATTTGTGCACCCGGACAGCACCTTGGTGATCACCATTAATGGCACGGGGTTCTTCATGGAGGTGGTCTACCTGCTGCTGTTCATCACCTTCGCCAAGACCAAGAAGGACAGGATGAAGCTGGTGCTCTTCATGCTTGCAGAGCTTCTGTTTGTGGGCGTTGTTGCAGCCCTGGTTCTGAAGTTTGCTCACACCACCAACCTCAGATCCACCATTGTTGGTGCCATCTGCATGGCTGGCAACATCATGATGTATGCTTCCCCTCTGTCTGTCATGGTAATCCCCCTCTCTTCTTCGATTTTAATTCAGGATTTGTATCGCAATGTAGCGATTTCTCGTGATGATCCCGGTCCCGGATGAGTTTCTGACCTGTTTTCTTGAATGGTGTGTGTAACCAGTCTCTGCATCTGGTTATTTGTTATTATTTGTGCAAGATTTCGGGTTTTGGGTCTTGTTTCTGAACCTCCCAAAAGCTTGCTTGTTGAGTTTTCTCTGAGTTTTCTTGTTTTCACATGTGCGTGTGTGTAATCAGCCTGTGCATCTGGTTCTTTGTAATGATTTGTGCAAGATTTCGAGTTTTCTTTGAATAGCTGTTTAAGTGTTTATCTGCCATGTTTTCTTGGATCACGTTTTTTCTTGAATCTTGGCTGCATTTTGAGGGGTTTTGATATGGTGCAGAAAATGGTGATCACAACCAAGAGTGTGGAGTTTATGCCATTTTTCCTGTCTTTTGCATCTTTTGCCAATGGAGTTTGCTGGACCATCTATGCCCTCATCAAATTTGACATCTTCATCTTTGTAAGCATACTTCTTTTGTTGTTGCATATTTTGGAGTTTTCATTAAATCATTGCAATTTCTTTGACCATTTTGTCCAACCATTTCTGATCTTGAAACTCTTTCAATACTTGGGGTTTGGTTCCAAATCATTGCATTTCTTCTGCCCATTTTGTTCAACTATTTATGAGATGATGTCCAAAATTGCACTAGTATACTGGATCAGGATGTTCCTTAGCCTAATGCTTCAAAACTAATCTTCTTGTTTAGTAAAATTTGGGTTTTCATTAATGAGTTTCTTTTTTTTTCCAATCAAAAAAAGAAAGAATATTCCTGATTTTGAAAGATGTCCAATTGTTGTAAAAGTTTCTTGGTTTTGGCAATTTCAGGCACCAAATTTGGCTGGATCTATTCTTGGGCTGGCCCAGTTGATTTTATATGGCATTTACTATAAATCAACCCAGCGACAGATTGCAGAAAGGAAGGCTAAGGGGGAAGTCGGCTTTATTGACAAGAACAATTTTGGAGAGCCCAAAAATGGCCATCCGGCCCAGGTCCAAGCAGTTTGAGAAGCAGAAAAATCATATCTTTCACGTTGGAATCAAACTAAAAAGTGGAATAGATGACAAGAGAAGGACATTAAGAAAAGCATACGGTTTTAGTTACTGTGTTTTAGCTTATGTGTAATCTTTTTGGAATTGCAAGTTCTTGTTTTTTATTATCAATTAAGAAAGTTTGATGAGCAAAAGTTATGGTAGATGGATTGGGCCGTATTCGATCAAAGATGTTTTCTGAAATCGTGAACTCTTAACCATTTACCTAACGAAAAAATTATTTTCTTCTGTGTGGGAAAGTGAAGTATTTTATTTTAAAAATGGAAGTAAAAATAAATTTTCTTTCATTCAATAACGTTTATACAAAGTCGAGTGAGGAAGATCACCGCATACATTTCTCATTACACAATTTCACATAATTCGCAATATAGTATTTTGTAAACGACACAACTATTTATTGTTTCTTGAACGTTGCTACATGCCAATGATAGTTCTCCTTTTGCTCGTGAATTAGGATAATTCTCCTTTTAACTTTTAAAGTTTTTTATAAAATGATATGTATGACTTTATGAAATGCGTGACACTTTAAAGGAGAAGGTATGTGTGTGCGGTACTTTAGTCTTTTCACGAATGGTCAACGCCGGAATTACATAAGTCAATGCCCGAATAGTGTAAATTGGGTAAAACTGCACATTTTGACAAAAATATATGGTTACTTCTGCATTTTCAGATTTTACAAGTTCATTCATTTACTTTCTCAGTTTAAAGGAGAAGGTATGTGTGTGGGGTAAAATTTATTACGACATTTATCATACTGTCCATGATGTATGAGTTGAATTTTGGACGAATTATACAATTGCAATTAGAAAAATGCAGTTCTAAACCAACTGGTATATTGTTAAATAATTATAACTGATGTAACTATGAGATAATTCTACGTTTGATTCTGTTTATTACAGTGAGATTCATATAACTTTGATTTTTTAATGCATTACAATGTATACAAATTATAATTTGGCCATAACAATTATTGAAATGAGATTTTTCATAATTAGTCTACTCGTTAGTCAATCTAAAATATAACTTTGTCATCATGATTGTGTGACTGAATTAGAAAAGTAATATAGCATAAATATATAGTTATGTCATGGAAAAAAAAAAATTCACATACCAATAATGGATTTTTTGCACCCTTCATTTTTGTAATCAACTCTCTCCCCCAACTCCACATGAAATATTGAATCCATATTTAAGAACTAGTGAATTTGGTTCTTCACCTTGAAGGTGCAAATCTTTTTGAATCCCCGATGGTCGGCCCTCCATTAGTCGTCGCCGATTTGCTTCAGCCTCAACCAATCGCCGACGAGTATCTGTTAGAGGATAAATCTGTGTGTTATCATCATTGATGAGAATGAAATAAATAGATTGTACATGAGAGAAAACCTTAGTAGAGTCACACTATAACTCAATGACTATCATATGACTAATTCAATGAATCTAGTCTAACCCCCTTCAAGCGAAGCGTCGAATGGACCGAAACACAAAGGTTGGACCTGAAAAACTCAAATAATGGGCGAGATAGCCCTTGGTGAAGATTTCTGCCACCTGTAGCGAAGTAGGCACATGACTAACTTGAAGTTTGCCTGGAGGAACCAGTTCCCAAACGAAGTGGTAGTCTATGTCAATGTGTTTCGCGCACTTGTAGGCCACCGGGTTATGAGTGAGAAAGATCGCGTTGTTATCACACATCAAAATCAGAGATTTAGAAAGCAAAAAACATAGATCACGAAGTAGGTGAGAGAGCCAAACAACCTCGGTTGTTGTGATGGCCGATGCATGATACTCAGACTCCGCGCTGGATCGAGATACCGTTGGTTGCTTCTTAGCACCCCAAGAAACAAGGTTGCCGCCGAGGAAAACTGCATAACCATATGTCGAACGCCGAGTCTCAAGACAACGTGCCCAGTCAATATCAGAGTATCCTAAAACCACAGATGGAGCAGAAGAACGGAAGGAAAAACCATTGTAAATGGTACCACTGACATATATGAGAATCCGGGTAACGGTAGTAAAATGATCATCGGGAGGATCCTGCAGGAACTAACTAACCGAGTCCACCGCAAAGGCATAATCTAGACGAATGATGGCGAGGTACTGCAAGGCTCCGACTAGAGACTGATACAATGTTTGATTGGCGAAGGGCGCGCTAGAACTGCTGAGTAGCTAGGAATCAGGAACAAATGGTGTGGAGGCAGGAGCTGCATTAGTCATACCGCCACGACGAAGGATGTCACGAGCATACTTCGCTTGACCCATAAATAGACCAGTCGAAGTAGGAGAGACCTCCATCCAAAGAAAGTAGTTTAGAGATCCCAGATCCTTAATTGCGAACTCCTGATGAGTGCGGGAGATAAACTGGCGAAGGGCAGTTGAGTCATTTCCAGTGAGAATAATGTCGTCAACATACACCATAAAATAGAGAAGAACAGTGCCGCGAGAAAACACAAAGAGAGACGTGTCTGATGAGCTGCAAACAAAGCCAAGCTTTTGAAGGTAAGTACTATACCGGTCAAACCAGGCCCGGGGGGCCTGCTTGAGCCCATAAATGACCTTTCACAGACAACACACATAATCATGTCAGGTAGGATCCTTGTAACCAACGGGTTGTTCCATATAATCTGGATAGTCGAGAACACCATTCAGGAGAGCGTTCTAGACATCCAACTAATGTAGCGGATATTTCCACATGGTAGCGATGACAAGAACCGTGCGAATGGTGGAAGCCTTAACCACTGGGATAAAAGTGTTGTCAAAGTTAAAATTCGGTATCTGAGAGAATCCGTGAGCTACCAAATGAGCCTTATGACGTTCTACAGTCCCATCAGGATGACATTTCAACCGAAACCCCATTTAGACCCAACAATATTCACATCAGAGTGTCGCAGACCCAAATCCCAAGTATGCTGAAGTCTAAGAGTGGTCACTTCGTCATCCATACCAGCCACCCACTAAGGATCAAGAAGGGCAGTACGATAATCATGAGGCTCAGTCTGAGTGAGTAAGGCAGCTACAAGACCGGAAACTTCATAATACTCAAGACGATGAGATTGTCGAATCGTCTCATGATTCAGAATAGCCATAGGATGAGTCCGAGCTGGCAGCAGGTCGGGAGAGCCATCAAAAGGGGAAGAAGACCCGCAAGAGACTAATGGTAAGGTAAATCTAACAGTGAGCCAGTATCAGAGGTAGGAGAACCAACTGACAAATGGAAGTCTGGTGGCGTGTTAGACGAGCAAATCGAGCAAGGAGCTGTAGGCGACGAAGAGACCTCCGATGCAGGACCATGGGTCACCAGATCAATGAAGGATAAAGACATCCAAGGAAGAAAATGATGAAGATCTCGAATCAGCAGTGGCGAAGGGATAATAAGTCTCATCAAACTGAGCATGACAAGTGATGTAAACCCGTCAAAAAGTGGAATCAAGGCACTGAAATCCCTTGTACCGAGAACTATAACCAATGAAGACACAAGGAATACTTCGAAGCGAAAACTTATGATCAGCATATTGTCGAACAAAGGGATAAACTCTACAACCAAAGGGATGGAAGTTAGAGTGAACCAGCGCGCGATCAAATAAGAGACCATAAAGAAGTGAGCCACCAAGAATGGGTGCATGGATGCGGTTGATAGTATAAATAGCACTCACAAAGGCATCATCCCAAAAAGAGAGTGGCATATGAAAGTGAAAAAGCACAGTAAGGCCCATTTCAGCAACGTGGCGATGTTTGCGCTTAGCACGACCATTCTGCTCAGGCGTGTAAGGACAGGAAACCTGATGATGGATCCCTTTTGTGTCAAAGTACACATGAAGTTGAGTATTAAGGAATTCAGAACCTCTATCACTATGAAAAACCTTAATACGAGAAGAAAACTAATTTTCCACAAAAGCCTCAAATTTTATGTAAACATTAAAAAAAAAAACCAGCTTTTCGCTGAATAGTTTAGCCACGTAAATCTCGAGTAATCATTCACAAAAATAGCATAATAAGTCCATGTCTAGATAAAACAGGTGCTGGACCCCACAAATCACAAAGAATCAAATCCAAAACATCCCCATCTCGCTTAGAGTTCTCAACAAAAGACAATTTATAACCCTTTTCCATAATACAAAGGGCGCAATTATGAGGTTTCGATAGTAAAGAGGAAACAGACAGTTCACCAGATTGAACTAACGATGAAATAATGCTATGGGACACATGTCCTAACTGGGCATGCTACAACTAAAAAGATGCTCGACTTTTATTTTGCTTAATGAATGAAACTAAAGCCTATTCACCAAGATCCAACACATACAAACCATCCTCACTATGGCCTCTACCCACGAATGCCTTGGTCACTTTACGAAAGAACGGTCATCAAAAGTGACTAGAACACCAAGATTTTTAGTAAGCCAAATAATAGACAATAAATTCTTCGTAATATCAGGCACAACCAAGACATCTAATAAACGAAACTAAGCGTAATCTAGGAATCACCAACAACAGAATTAGAGATTTTATGACCATTACCAACAGAGACATGAGTATTACCAATATAGGGAGTCACACTCTCAAGATTTTATGAAGAAGCACTCATATGATTCGATGCCCCTGAGTCAATGTACCAATCTGAGGTAACAGTAGGCGGCTCAAGCTGTAAGGAAGACTGAAACTAATGCGCAGTATTGGAAGTCTCAGACTGGCGGGGAACCAAATGCTCTCACTGAGATGCATCATGTCTTGGCTTACGACACCACTGGCACTGATGCCTAGACCCACGATCTTCAGAGAACCAGCCAGAATTTCTACCTCGACCGCGACCAAAAAACCGACCACCGCGGGTGGTGCGCGGACCAGACACGCAGCCATCATGTGCGGAAGCTGCGAGTGTGTGTCCTCACGCATGTCCACCTGGAGGTGCATCTGAGGCTGCGAAAGCTACTGATCCATACGTAGAGCCTCCCCGAGCCACAGTACCCTGCAAATTACTCAAAAGAGCTTCGTGGTTTTTTTGGCGCGAGCAACAACTTCAGCATACATCGGGGTGGGAGAAATATCAGCAAGAGGGGCAGAAAACTCTTTAAATTCAGCACCAAAAGCAGTCAAGAACCACAAAAGCTAATCATCATTGCATACAGGAGACCCTTAACAGCAAGTTGATAAAATACCTTTGAACTGCATATGTAGATCATGAACATGACCTGTTTTGCGAAGCTGCCAAGCTTGTTGTCGAAGACGAAAAATAGATGACTTGCTGTTGTTTTAATACACGTCCAGGTGGGTATCCCAAATTTGCTTAGAAGTTCGCAACACCGAGAGTGAATTCGGGGAGGGATGAGAACAAGAGGCTGTAAATGCTTTAATCTTCGTCACGCCATGCCTCATATGCAGCCTTCTCTTTCTCGTACTTGGCCTGAGCATCTTTGGAACCACCAGGAGAACCAGCCACCGGCGCATAGGTGGAGGACAATGTCACCGACGGTGAGGGAACCGGCGGACATGGGGTTGATCCGTCGACTAAGCCGAGGAGCCCCTGCGGTTGGAGAACATGTTGAATCTGACATTTCCAGAGAATATAATTTGTAGAGGAGAGTTTAATAGGCAGAAGGAGAGTGGTGAACGACAATTTTTCTAGCACCATTGGAATATTGTTGCAGCGGGAGAACGTGTTAGGACGATGAAGTGGGAAGAGAATGAAGATGTAAAGTCACATGTGATGAATTTAATTATGGTGTAATGG
>JAULKM010000009.1:534047-544576 GCA_032355605.1 Rubia tinctorum
CTGGAAATCTTGCTCTGCAGCCCATGTACACATTGTCCGGTATGTTATTCTTCTATATTCTGATGGTTGCGACTCTGTATGTAATAGTCCCAAACTAAGGAGTGAAGTATTAAATGTAGGTCCAGGTATGCCTATGCTCAATCATATATGAAATAGAATATTTCAGGGTATTGGATGAACTTATTATCATGGAATTAACTCGATCGTCCAAATAGAAATTACTTCACCTCACTCCCATTTTGGCCAACATAAGTCTTCTGATGCTTTTCACCAGTTAGAGCAGTCATCTAGGCGAGATATAACCTGGTACTTAGGTTTAGCGAGTTATGACAAGCCATTTCCTTAATATCTTTGCCCATATTTTGTGTCATACTCAGGTGGTCAGAAAAGCCGAGTTGCATTTTCCAAAATTACTTTCAAGAAGCCGCATATTTTACTGCTCGATGAGCCATCTAACCATCTTGTAAGTCATCCATTACCCTTATTTGTCTACGCCAGAGCTTTCATAACTCCTAACCCCAACTGCATTTCCTAATCATTCAGGATCTCGATGCGGTTGAAGCATTGATTCAAGGGCTTGTTATGTTCCAAGGAGGTGTTCTTATGGTACGTCAAACTGAACCTCTCCAAATTCATACTTTCTGAACCGTCGTGTGTTTGTGTTTTTGTGTGTGAATGGATCGGGTTTGATTACGCAGGTGAGTCACGACGAGCATCTGATATCCGGGAGTGTGGATGAACTGTGGGCAGTATCTGAAGGCAGAGTTACGCCATTCAGTGGGACTTTCCAAGATTACAAGAAAGTACTTCAATCTTAAAGCTCACACTTTTCATAGTTAAATTTCCAGAAATGGAAGGATAATTTCCTTAGAAGTCGAGATCTTTTATTATCTGAACTCTTTCTTTTAATATAAGCGCCTGAAATTTCTAGATTTTATATGATTCAGCCCTTTCTTTTGCCGCATAGAAACAAGTGCACTTGTTCAATCATTCCACTTCAAAGTGTAGAATGCACATTACAACTTACAGATACATTCGTATGTGGAAAAAAACGCCCTTCAATTTGGATCAAAATTCCTGCCCGCCTTTATGTTTACTACGAAGTACAATATTCAGCCATCCCTACAAAAAAAAAACTTACAAAAGGTTCAACCGTCCCTACAAAAAGGTTTAGTCTATTAGTTTTAATCTTTTTTTCTAATATTGTACAAGAATATTGTACAAAAGGAAGTTTATTCACATGAAAATCTTTTGCTTCCTGAAATTGAGTACGCCCTCCATCTAGGATGGCAGCGTGACGGGTTTTGGTGGAAATCCGTCCCGTGTCCTCTTCAATGGAGCGAGTATAGATATAGTTCTGGTGGAGGTGGAGCGGGTATGAGTATGAAAATGATATCCTTCAAGGGAGTGGGTCAGACATGGATATTAGTTCATACTCGACCCTCGCCCCGCCCCGCCCCAATATACCCGTTATGTACACACTAAATTATTATTTATTCATAATACACATGGTTTACTTATAATATTTTTATGTAAATATTATTAAACTTTTAATGTTGAAATTAGTATTTTAGAGTAACATTTTAGGTTATTCTAGAGATATATAGATGAGTCAGTAAAATGGATTTGAAATGGGTATAAAGACCTAAGTGGTGGCGGGGCGGGGCGGGGATGGATTTTAGATGATACCCAATGGGGTTGAGTGAATTTTAATGATGTATCTGTCATGGGTGATGAGACGGGTATGAGTATAAAAAATTTTAGATGGGCATGAGTATGGATGTACCATTATCCGTACCCGCCCCGTCTCATTGACATCCCTACCTCAATCCCTACAAAAGGTACTTACTTTCCTTTTCGTCTGTCCCGATCAAGAGTTTTTTTTTTGGATAAAGTTTTGGCAATTTATTCCAATTTGCTACTTTTCTTACTACATCAGCATGAATAAATGCACATGCAGAAAGGTTTTAGGACCCATATATTGCAATGGAGGGAGTATAAATTAATCCACATTCTGAAGCACTCATTGCAGAGGTTTTGAAATCTAACCCATAAAAAAGGACAAAAACACTGCACATCCATTCTCACATAAGGTTCTTTCTTTTCATTTTCGTCTGTCCCAATCTAATATTTGCCCAATTTATTTCAATTCCCTACTTTTATGCTACATCAGCATAAATAAATGCAACTGAAATATAAAATTAATCCATATTAGGAAGTAACCACCGCAAAGGTTTTGAAATAGACCCCTAAAAAATAGGATAGAAATACTGCGCATCCGGGGAATCGAACCCCGGTCAGTACCGTGGGAGGGTACTATGATACCACTACACCAGATGCGCTATCGTGTACCTAGATTTACAAAACTAATATGTCATCTTTGCTTGGCCCACTATAATCACACACTTAGCAACACTTAATTCAGTCCCTCAGTCTTTCTTGTATTGGGCCTAGCCCATAATAATTACACTACAGAACGACGTCGTAGTAGCCTTTAAATCAGTCCTGGACTCTTTCTTATATTGGGCCTCGCCCATTCTAATCACACTACAGAACGACGTCGTACCATCCTTCTATTCAGTCCCCGAATCTTTCTTCCCCATCATCTTCCTCAACAATGGCCGCCGCCTCCCGCCGAGATTTCCTCCGACTCAGTTCCCGAAAAATCCATTCATAAGAGAAGGAGAAGAAAGGGTCCCACACGCAGAGAACGGGCCCCACACTATGATCATCCGGACGAGGAGGGCATCATCCGCCATCGTCTCCCTCGACTCCTTCTCAGGTACATCTCCCAACCCGAACCCGAATCCCGCCACCCGACCCGCACTCGCGTCCAGGAGAAACGGGTCGAGGTGGAAATGGAACGTTAGTATTAGTAGAATCACTAGGTTAGAGAGCGCAGTAGCTTTGTATAATCAGATGGTGAAAGCGAAACCTCTGCCTAACGTGATTGACTTCACGCAACTGTTGGGGCGCGTGGTGAGGATGGAGAAATACTCCGATGCGGTTTTTATGTATAAAGATATGTGCTTTAGCGGCGCCCCTGTGAATGAGTACACGTTGACTGCCCTTGTGAACTGTTATTGCCTTCTGGGTCGCGTTGATGTTGGATTTTCTGTTCTCGTGGTGTTTTTTAAGCGCGGGCTCGACCCGAATGTAGCTACATTTAGTACTCTGCTGAAGGGGCTTTCGCGGGAGCGGAAGTTTTACGAGGCCGTGGAGCTGTTTAGGAGGATTGTTAGGCGGAGGCTTTGTTGGCCGAATGAGGTTATGTTCGGGGTCTTGATTGATGGCTTGTGTAAGGTTGGGAAATGGAGGAAGGCGGTTGAGATTCTTCGAGCTATGGAGAGTGTGAGGTGTAGGCCGAATGTGATTGTTTATAATATGATTATTGATAGTTTAGGGAAGGATGGGATGGTTGATGACGCTGTGGCCCTCTTGAGGGAGATGATCGGGAAGGGGATTGCGCCGACTGTTGTGACTTATGGATGTTTGATTCATGGTTTTTCTTGTTTGTGTAAGTGGGATGAGGTGGAGTTTTTCTGGAATGAGATGATTAGTTTAGGGATTTCTCCCGATGCGGTTTCTTTCAATTGTATGATTGATTCGTTGTGTAAGAGGCGGTTGGTGGAAGGCGCGGAGGCTGTGTGGAAGGTCATGGTTGAGAGAGGCGAGAGTCCTGATGTTGTTACATATAGTGCTTTGATGAATGGATACTGTCTGCGAGGACAGGTAGATGAAGCGAGGAAGATTTTTGATGCGATGATTGGTAAAGGGTTAGCTCCTAGTATTCACCACTATGGTATTCTGATGAATGGTTACTTTTGCGAAGATAAGATAGTGCAGGCGCTGGACCTCTTCAAGGAGTTATTAGGAAGAGGATTGACGGTTAATACTGCAATTTATAGCATCGTCTTGAAAGGGTTGTTTGTTACTGGGAAATGTGTTGCTGCTAAAGAAATTTTTTATCAGATGAGAACTTCTGGTGTAAATCCTGATTTTTATACCTACTGTGTATATTTGGATGGATTATGTAAGAGTGGACTAGCTGATGAAGCTCTGCGTTTTTTTCATGAGATGGAAGCAGATGGGGTGGACATTCATATTGCTATGTACACTATCATCATTGATGGATTGTGCAAATGTGGTAAGCTTCAAACTGCTAGAGACCTTTTTGACAGTCTCCTGTCTAAGGGAATAAAGCCTGATTGTGTCACTTACACAACGATGATTGGTGGCCTGTGTTTAGAAGGTTTCATGCAGGAGGCTGAGGAGTTATTTGTCAGAATGGAGGAGAATGGTTGCTTACCAAATTGGATTACCTATAATGTTATGGTTCGTGGTCTTCTTACATTTGGGAAATACGACGATGTACTACTTTATCTTGAACAAATGGATGAGAGAGGATTATCTCTGCATTCATCTATTAGACTAAATTCACTCTTGGGAAAAGAAAACGATCCTTCTTTAGCCAAGATATTTAAGAAGGTAGAAACTATTCGATTTGAGACAAACTCACAAACCAAGGATAATGGGGATCCTTTGGAACCTTTCAACATTCTGGATTCTTTGAAGTTAGGAAGTAACTAATCCTGGATGCAATTTTATTTAATGGCACCTATTGCAAACTAGAACCAGGTCTCGTGTTGCAGTTCCGATCTAGCTTCCAAGTGATGCTCTCTGTTTTGGCATCTTTTAAGCCTGTCTACTCAAGGTTGAAGATTTCTCTTGGATACACTAAGATGTCTTGAGAAATAATGCTTGAAGTCTGAAGAAGACCAATGGCTTCTCAAGGTTGAAGATTTCTCTTGGAAGCCTTTGTTTGCCAAATGTAAGCATTCTTTAAACAATATTTCTTTTGTTTTACCCCATTTTCTCTGATGTCCCAATCTCAATTTTAATGGTTTGATCCACACAATACTAAGAGAGCACTTCAATATTAAAAGTCTGTATACTTTTTGCAAAGCAGATCAGAATTTCTGAATTATATATTATTATCTAGATATGCCAGCTTATCTGCTTTTGGTGCCTACTTAGAGCGATCATGGTAGTAACTATAAAAAATACTAGCATGAATGCTTGCTACTCTCTCAAAATGAAGCCATCTTGAATATTGTGCTAGTGAGCTGCATTAAATAGTTGATTCATTATGTGAACTAAGAACTTGCTCATATTGCTTAGGCATCGCCAGGGACATAATCTGCCTGCATCTTTCTAATTTTTGTGTTTCCTTCATAAAATCAGCTTATTGATGCATTGGTTGATGATGTGCAGCGTTTTTACCTGTTTCAAAATATTACCTGTCCTTACCCACATCCTAACCTGCATATTTTGTGTGGAAAAGAATGGTCTTGATCGGAAGGGATTATCATAACAATGTCCCGTGCTTAGTTGGAATTTAATACTCCCCTTGTCCCACCAGTTTTGGCCCATCTACTTTTTCCAAGTTAAATTTGGTAAACTTAAACCCTAAATAAAATTGATATATTAATCATAAAAATATCATGTGAGATATTGTTAGATTCATCGTAACATCTATTTTCTAAATATCATTTTTTATACGAAATTGTTATATGTAGCTAGAGATATTGACGGTCAAATATGATCATTGAAGACCGTGAAAAGGTAAATAGGCCAAAACTGTTGGGACGGAGGAAGTATGTTGTTGTAGTTGACTACTTGTCGAGCAGTTACCATAATTTATTACCATTTTCTGTTGAAAACTTATCGGGCATCTGCAAGCTCTTAATTCTTGTACATTGCTAACCATGATATAAACACATATCTTTCTGAAACTTTATAAATTCCTGTTTGAGGCTCCAATGATGAAGTTTAATCAACTGTAAGTTATCGTTCCGATTACTGAATGTCTGCCATTCACTATGTAGACATGAAGGGACAACTGAGGAGCTTTTCTTATGGCATCCCAATGATAAAAAAAATACGTTTCCTATCATTCTGTGTGATATCTTTGTACTTATCATCATAATCTATGGAGTTTCAAAACACACTCCATTCCCTCAAATGTTTCTTGTAGACTTTCTTTTCAAGCCTTGCGTTATTGGATGGAGGTGGGAAAACAAGTCTTCTGAGTTTAAATAGAACATGTAACTTTCTTATGTATCTGAAACTTACTGCTTTTATTGCTTGAGGCTGATGAATTCCAGTCAACTCATTGTTATCGTTCTAATTTCCGAATTATGTTTCCATGTAGAACAGAGAGCAGACAACTGATGAGCTTGTTTTCCATTTCCCCCTTCATTTCTCTTGATGATTTTTGCACTAATCTCTCTTTTGTTTTTAAGTGCAATTCTATTTTATCCTTTTAATTTTATTAACAGGGCTACTTGTATTTTTCCTGCCTTATATATTGGTAGCTGAAGCTGTCAATTTATAACCATTAACCTTATGATTGATTGTCTGTATTCTAGGGTTGCCTCTGTTATCAATGTTACCTACTCGCTTCCAGACACCACCGATGCTGCCATTGTTGCCGGAGTAGCAGTGCAGCAGATGTTATGCATTTTGGGTTCTTCTCTCGTTGTTGCCAGAACTTATTATACGTTTATTGGTGTGCATAGGTGCTTTGTTGAGGAAGTTCAGGTATACAAAGTTTCACTAAGCTGTGAAAATGTTTTTTGTTTGAATTTTATTTGTTACTAACTCAGTATGTTTAGTAGAAACTGTTTCACATTATTCGGTATCATTTACTGAGAATATGCAGACTTCACGATGTTACTGCCTAAATAGACACACAAGTTGTAGTACTGCTCCATATAAAAGTAGGTTGGTGTTATTTACTACTGCTAGAATTCAGTACAGTAGGTTGATTGAGAAACAGGAATTTGTGGACCGTGTTCTTATAGCTGTCCTATTGCTTTTGCAAACCAATCAGAAACCATGCTAATCCTCCCTTTTCTAATCTCTTCTTCCATTTTGTGTGCCAATAAGAGTTCATAATCTGCAGCTATGATTTGTATTTTCAGTCTTTGCATATTATTATGCATTGCTTTCACATTCCAATCAGAGCTCTCATCAGCCATTGATCTGGATTATTATGCTACTTTATTCAGGATCAATAACACCTGTAATTTATGTTGAGAAACCTCTGCATGTTGCCTATTTGAATCTTTTTCAAAGACAAAGCAGATTGCAGCCCTGAGTGTTATTTTTGTCTTTAGAGCTCGCAATTTGCAGCTGTAATCTGTACATATAAATCATATATTGAGCGTTCCCAATTTTCAACTCCTGCATATTGCTTTTATATATGAATTTTCTGTACTGAACAGAACTCCCAATAGTCTTTGATCTTGATGATAGTTTTACTTTTGATTTGCATATGTAGAAATCTAAATACATATGTATGTGTGTGTGTGTGTGTGTATTCTTCTATGCTTTTGGTTTGTCTTCACCTTGATCTCTATGTTGGATTTTTCATATAGGTCTTCACTTCAAGCTTAAGCAGTTGGATAATGAGAGCTGTAATTGGTAAACAAAAGTGATTCTGCCATAGGAAAGTCCTCAATTAATACGAATAAAGGGGAAATGCATCGGCTCTTATTTGCAGATTCTAAGGTATGGCCACAATCTGTATTTATTGTGTATACCTCTGGTTTCATATGAACATTACTTCGTGATGACATTGGTTGTGATTTGACTTGGTTTGTAGAAAAAAATAAGTAAGGCGGAAATCTATAGCAAAGATGAATCAAAATCGTTAGTTTGAGTCTTTGAACAGACTTCTCGGAGATAACTTCTTTCTGGGAGATGGATGCTCGTCTAGAGAACGACTATGATTTGCTTAGTAAGACTTTACTTCTCAATCTCTTTGTTACCAGGTATAGTTTCAAATTCGTTCGTATTTTTCCCTTATGTTTAATTTCAGATCTGCTATGCAGTGTGATCCATGTACTTACTATCGGGCAATACGGGTCATCATCTCTGCAAGAATTTGTCATCGTTAATCAAGAGCAAGTACATCAGCAGGAATTTCTTAGTCTTGTTATGAAATTGGCTTGGTTATTTTGCGCATTTGTCGAGTTTTTAAGACACGAACATGTAACTTGCAGATAATGTGTAAAGAAAAGAGTGATTTGTCTTGCATAAGTGTAATCTTGATTAACTGGAAATTACCAAAAAAGAAATTTGGTTTTTTCTTGAATGTTTTGGAATCCTGTGTTTTTTGGCAGGCTAGGGGTTGTTTCTGCTGGATGGATGAATGATGCTTGCACACCAGATTGACCATATTATGAAACAAGCCAGCTCTGTCCCCCTTTTCAGGTGCGCTTATGTACCACTGTTGTAGCCATTCTTTTAAAGGAGTACCATCATTTGATCAAATCAGGGCCGATATCGGGTCACTAGTTCACGGGGCTAACGTAGGCCGCTCTACACATCCCCCAATCACCCATGCAGACACGGATGACGTTACTTTCAAAGAAGTAACAAAGGTTGGGGACATCGACATTCTATGGACCAACAAAGGGAAACATTTGGATCACCTCTTCCAGGATGGAACCATTATTGCCACTGACACTGCATTTAACAGTGTCACAGGAGCAGGAGTCGCAGCCTGGTGTGCAAATCAAACGGATACTGAAGTTGGGTGGAGGGGAACAAAGAAAATCCATGCTTGTTCGGTTGTCCAAGCAGAACTGATGGCCGCCCTACATGCTCTCAATAGTAGATATGGGGCTGTTACTGATTTGTACAAAGTAACCAACAAAGTTGTATAAGCTGCCCCTCGAAGGTTTCCGATTGGTTAGCCTACATGTTCCCGGTTCTTGTTTAAATCAGCCGAAGATACATGCAACTTGTGCTAAACTAAGTTGGTAGAATAGAAAATTATTAATACCAAGTTATGCAACGACTACCTTTTTATCTTGTCCCTCATCTGTGTACTTGAAAGTTTTTTGACATAATTAGAAGAGCTGTACTTGTATCTGAGTTGCAAAAAAAAAAAACTATAATTACGGGGTTTCATTCCAAGAACAAGTAGAAACATCCAAGAGTTTGTTATCGTTAACGAAGAGTGAGTTACTTAATTTCAGCATAGATTGACAGTTGCACTTTTGTTCGTTCTGAACCTGTTTTCCCTTGCAACTTTTAATTCGTCCATGCATACAAGCGTAAACCACTGGTCCTCAGCTCATGGGGAGAATTCCTACAAAATGAAGGCCCGTTCTTAACTGAAAATGTTCACAAAATGCCAGTGATGCTGGGAATGAGATTAACAGTAAACACCTTTTATGGCAAGATTCTCACGTCTCCTTGGCTTACTATTACAGTACAATGTCGTGTTATCGAGGCTTTTTAATCAGACCGATTATTTGACTATTTATTTCCCCTTCACTTACGTTGTTTTTGTAGGCATGTCTGCTGGAACCACTTCTAATACAGTCATGCTGTTTGATCCTCCGCTGATACAAGCTAAGAAGCTGCAATTATGGTAACGCAAATTATATGCTATTTTCATATATTACGATCTATAACTACAATTAATCACTGATTGTAAAAATGCGGATGAACCAAAAATAGCATATAATTTGCGTTACCCTATCCGTGTGTGTATTATGTTTTAAGTCAACAGTACATTCGTAACTTTGTGTGTGATCATACATTGCTAGGCTGACCTGATTCATTGTTTTAATAATGCAATGCGGGGTTATGAAATGGAAGGAGATGCTTCTTTGATTAGCAACAAACAGTTTTAGTTATTCATATGTTAATCGAGTTTTATAATTAGATCTGCATGGAAAATGCATTTTTTTGACTAACCGTTCGGTGGAGATGGTGGATAGTGCTCTGCAAATCCAGAAAACTTCAGGCTCTAATATTAAGTCGTTTTAACATTAGAAATGAAACAGCGGTAAAAAAAAAATACTATAAAAAGGAAGGAAGATGACAAGTTATAAATTTATTTTAACCATTTCCATCTCTTTGCAGTAGTAATACTTGTCTAAGGAAAAAAATACCATAAACAAAAAGAAGATAACATGCTGATATATTTCGCCTTTTTTCAGTCTAATTAGATCTGCATGTAAACTTCATATTTTTTTGACCACCATTTGCTAGAGATGATGGACTTATCTGCAAACCCAGAAAACTTCAGTCTCTAATATTAAGCCGTTTTAACATTAGAAATGAAACGACGGGAAAAAAGTAGCATAAAAAGGAAGGAAGAAAGATAACATGGTATCAAGTTAATTTAGCCTTTTCCATCTCGTTGCAGTAGCAATACTTATCCAAGGACAAAAAATGGCATAAAAAAACATCATGTTGATATATTTCCTTTTTTTTGGGTCTCCTAACTGTCACAATATTCATCCAAATAATTACTCATATTAATATCCTAATCTTTTAATTTTTTGATTACATTATTATTATTATATTCACTAAACTAGCTGGAGTCCCACCGCGCATCAAAGTAATTGTTTAAATATAAAAATGTTTTAATTATGTTTCATATATAATGTATGAAATGAAAATTATATAATAATTTCAATTATTTTATTATTAACTATAAGAAT
>JAULKM010000009.1:544676-558439 GCA_032355605.1 Rubia tinctorum
TCAAAAACATCCAAGATAGCATCTTTTGCACCAAAAATAGCATCTTTTCAGCTCCCATATCAAAATCAAAGACCAAGAACCCCCCAAAAACAACTAAAAAACTATAGGGTTCTTCTCAAAGGATGGAAAAGCGAACAAAAACATAAAAAAGATTAGAGTATCAATAAAGTGGGATGAAAGGGTAGACAAAGAAGACAAGAAATGGCAGAATTGGGAGATAAAAAGTGGCGAATGAGGAGAAGGAGTATATAAGATCATCAAAGGACATCAACCAGACATGAATCCGTTATTTCAGGCAAAAATTACGCCTGAATTCCGGAATAATCACGCGGAAATAATAGCAAGAGAGCCAACTTGCAGGAAAATGGATAGGAACAGAGGAGGAGATAAAGATAAGGAAAACCAAAGATGAAAATATTTACAAAAACACCCTTCGTCAACCACTTAAAAATGTCCCGCTTTATAGTTTCAATATAGAAGAGATGGCATAAAGAAGGGGAGTTCACGAATTGGGCTCAAGTTACGTCCACAATCAGACATATTGGTTGTTGGAGCATCCTACTTCCGTCCCAACAGTTTTGTTTTATTTACTTTTTTTCACGATTTTCATTGATCATTTTAACGGTAAATATTTCTTGCTACATATAACAATTCTGTATAAAATTTTAATATTTAAAAAATACATGTTAAGATGAATCTAATGATATCTCATATGATATTTTTATTATAAATATATTAATTTATCTTTAAGGTTAAAGTTTATCAAATTTGAGTTGAAAAAAGTAAATAGATCAAAATTGGTGGGGGCAGAGAGAGTAGGTTTTTGAATTCACAATCTGACAGTCACGATTTACCATCAGTTAAATATAGGAGTGCAGTATTCAAATTTAAGGGTAAATTTGAGACAGGTGGTATTATGATGCCGTTAAATTGAATAAATAAATTTAAAACTATCATTAAAAGGTTTGGCCTGGTGCATTTTACGTCCATCACGAACTAGATTTTTGCTCTATTTTAATGTCATCTTCCGGCAATTTTTAAAAGAAATCCACCCCTTTCATGGTTGACACAAATGTTTGGCAGGGTTAATATAGTCATTTAATCTGTCCCAACTTTTTGCCTTTTGCCATGTTTCTCAGAGACTGCAGAGACTGGGTGCCTCGTTGTCACCATCTCCTCACTTCCCACCGCCAGTGTTTCCATCCTCGCAGTATTGGTGGCAGCACAAACCACCCGTTTTGCTACTGCTCACCCATTCTTGATTCAGTTCTCTTCCATCGCAGCCGTCCATTTTTCCTCATATAACAGTTTACTGCATGAAACCCTTGTCTGCAACACACAATTCACATCCGCTGGGGTTTTAGTGAAAACCACACACACGGAGGCAAGTCAATCGAAGATGGATTTGGACATGATGAATGAGTTAGAAGGCATAAGCAAGGAAGATGGGTACCATAGAAAGGTCATGATTGAATGCCTCCATCAGCGCTACATGTACACACTCCATCCCTCGCATTAAAGATTCATTTTTTTATTTCTGAAAACTTATGTTCTTATGCTTGATTGGTCAAACTTTTGATTTTTGTTGGTATGATTGGTGATTTTTTTGTTTTCCGAGAAACCATTTTTATTGTTTGATGTAAGTGTTTCTTGAGTTGCATATTTGTTGCACTGTTACAAATATAATTATTGGTGTCTTTTGCTCCCATTTATGTTGGATGAAGAATTTCAACCGACCCTGATGCGCGCTAATTTATTGTGCATACATACATATATGCAGTTTGTTTATCTTATGTCTTAACTACTCCGGATTAAGTTACAAGTACTTATATATGTGTAGCTTTGTATAGCTACTGTGTGAATTTGAACCTTTTCAACTCCAGCCAATTCGATTAGTCTAGCAAATTCATCAATATAATTCATATGCCTCTGATTCAAGTATTGCCTTGTATTCAGTACTTTGCCTCTTCTTTTTATGTGAACTATACTTTTTGTATGCTTTCATGAGTATGATTTTGATAGAAATATCTGTAATGTTATTCATATTAGCAACTATATATTTATATGTATGTATACATGTAATATAGGAAGTTGAAGAAAAGCTCAATTCTACAGGAAAATGGTGAGAAGCTGTATTGCTACCCAAAATATTTAGTTCATGTTGTGTGAGTTGATTTTTAGTTTGTACCCCAAATTTAAAAAATGTTATACAACTTTTCAAGGATGTCTAGGGATAGGTTAAGCCCTTCAGAACCCCATAATCTAACGCTGAAGTTTTTGGGGAAAAGTTTACATTGTAGAAGGAATAAAGGAGAAGGTGGTGATTACATTTGAGTAGCTCTTTTTTATGCCATTGGAAATGTTGTCAACCCTGGCTCAAAAGCTTTTTTAGGTGGAGCTAATGGTTCTTCTGGATTCCGGCTCGAGTGGACAGGATTCACATGAACTAAGAATGCTTGCGTGTTTACCACTATGCAAGCTGGGGAGGTAATGTTTCCATGGGTTTTTATGTTGTGGGATGCGTGTAAGGACTACTCTATGAGGACTATGCATTTGTTCATGCTAATAACCTTCATGAAGATGAGAAGGTATTTACCTATACCTTCTTCATTTGCCTTATTTGCTACATCTTGTGTGCCTTCTGACATACACTTTTCTACTCCTATTATGAATAGGTTGATGCCCACGAGATAATTGTGTATGCATTCAAAGAATGGTAGGATTTTCATCCTATAACATTAATAATTGTGCTTTGGAGAGGGGTGGATTCGATCGTATGGCTCGCACGGGAAATCCAAGTTCTTCTTGCTAAAACCACTTTACTTAATCAAATGTGTTCTGCTTACCAATTTTTGGATGCTCAAACAATTTTTTTAGGCAGGTTTGTGCATGGGCAGTTATGTTAAGAGATATTGGTTTTTGGTGCCTTTTGGTCCTAATTATTCTGAGTGAAGAATTTCAACTTGCTCTGGTTCGTACTGATTCATTGTGCATGTATATATATGTAGCAGTGCAGCAGATGTTATACATTTTGGGTGCTTCTCTTGTTGTTGCCAGAACTTATTATACTTTTATTACACTAAGTTGTGAATTATTATTTTTTGAATTTTATTTGTTACTAACTCAGTATGTTAAGTGGAAACTGTTTCACATTATTCGGTATCATCTGCTGAGAATATGCAGACTTCACGATGTTACTGTCTAAATAGACACACAAGTTGTATTACTACTCTATATGAAGGTAGGATCGTGTTATTTACTACTGCTAGATTTCAGTACAGTAGGTTGATTGAGAAACATGAATTTGTGGATCGTGTTTTTGTAGTTGTCCTATTGCTTTTGCATACCAATTAGAAACCATGCTAATTCTCCCTTTTTCTAATCTCTTCTACCATTTTGTGTGCCAATAAGAGTTCATAATTTGCAGCTGTGATTTGTATTTTCAGTCTTTGCATATTATTATTATGCATTACTTTCACCTTCCAATCAGAGCTCTCATCAACCGTTGATCTGGATTATCATGCTACTTTATTCAGTATTAATAGCAGCTGTAATTTATGTTGAGAAACCTTTGCATGTTGCCTATTTGATTCTTTTTCAAAGTCAGAAAGCAGATTGTAGACCTGAGTGTTATTTTTGTGTATCAATAAAATTAGAGGTCGCAATTTGCAGCTGTAATTTGTGCGTAGAAATCAGATATTGAGCGTCCCAATTTTCAACCTCTGCATATCACTTTTATATATGAATTTTCTGTACTGAACATAGCTCCCAATAGTCTTTGATCTGGATGTTAGTTTTGCTTTTGATTTCCATATCTAGAATTCTAAATGTTACTATATATATATATATATATTCTTCTATGCTTTTGGTTTGTCTTCAGCTTGATCTCTATGTTGGATTTTTCATATAGGTCTTCACTTCAAGCTTAAGCAGTTGGATAATGAGAGCTGTGATTGGTAAACAAAAGTGATTCTGCCATTGGAAAGTCCTCTATTAATACGAATTAAGGGGAAATGCATCGGCTCTTATTTGCAGATTATAAGGTATGGTCACAATCTGTATTTGTTGTGCATACCTCTGGTTTCATATGAACATTACTTCGTGATGACATTGGTTGCGATTTGACTTGGTTTGTAGAAAAAATAAGCAAGCGGAAATCTATAGCAAAGATGAATCAAATTGGTTAGTTTGAGTCTTTGAACAGACTTCTCGGAGATAACTTCTTTCTGGGAGATGGATGCTCGTCCAGAGAAAGACGATGATTTGCTTAGTAAGATTTTACTTCTCAATGTCTCTTTGTTACCACGTATAGTTACAAATTCGTTCGTATTTTGCCCTTGTGTTTAATTCCAGATCTGCTATGCAGTGTGATCCATGTACTTACTACTGGGGCAATACGGGTCATCATCTGTGCAAGAATTTGTCATCGTTAATCAAGAGTAAGTACATCAGTCGGAACTTCTTAGCCGTGTTATGAAATTGCACATTTGTCATCGTTATTTTGAGCATTTGTTTAGTTTTTAAGACACGCACATGTAACTTGCAGATAATGTGTAAAGAACAGAGGAATTTGTCTTGCATAAGTGTAATCTTGATTAACTGAAAATTACCAAAATGTTTTTTTTAATGTTTTGGAATCCTGTGTTTTTTGGCAGGCAAAGGGTTGCTTCTGCTGGATGAATGATGCTTGAAACATGGCACAAGTGAAGGACAAATGGACAAATATATAGAAGATGCATGTAGATATAGTCATTAATTTTCATTATATTTGTTTTATTGGAGGAATAAATAATTGTTGGATTATGTTTCATCATCACATAATATAATCCAATATTTTGTCTATTGTCTAAATCACCATTAGGCTCATTCTCCATTCAAAAAATAATAATTTAAACTGTACTATTTATGTTAGTTTTGATTTAAAATTCAAGTATGATCCTTGTCTATTGTTATTCTTTTTGTCTCTTTCCCTTTGTCTTTTTTAGATTAACCAAGACAATAAGTCAAATAAATGGATTACAGAAATTGCTACCAAAATCATTCTAATATTCAAATTAAATATAAAAAATATTCTAATGTTTGATTGATCTTAGGAAACCAAAAATAAATAAATCCAGTCTTCAATTTCAATTTTAATTCCCACTTAAAGTAACATACTTTCTCTGCTTATAACCAACAAATGCATTTATTTTGTCATGCAATTTATGAAGAGCATACATTCACATAACTAAGGTAAAATTGTATAGTTCAAAAATTATGAAAATCTTCTTGCTCTTTTAATCTAGAGCTTATTTGAATTGAATTGAATTGATTCGAACTAATACACGTGTATAACGATAATAATATGATTAAATTAAGTCTAATTTCATTAAATCGAATTTCCACTGAACTGATTTGAACTAAATTGAATTCAAATCCAAATAAACTCAATTTTTTTAAAATTGACGATATATAATTTAATTTTGTTCTAGTAAATGTCAATTCAATTGATTAGTTCACAGGAATAGAATTAAAAAAAATTCAGAAGATTAGAATTAAATAATTTCATCCTCACTTGCGGGTCCCATTAGTGAAACAAATAGTATGGTGATTTACCCATGCCATCCTGGATCGATTAACATAGACTACGTGCTTGTATAAATACACAGGGGCGGAGTCAGGATAGATACATGGCGGGGGCTGATCAATGAATTAAAAAAAAATCTCAATTTTTTCCTTATCAGAGGAGCTGATAATTTTTTTTAAAAAATTTTACTATCCAAATTCCCTGTAATTTTCGTCTCAGCCTCCGGCCCTCGTGTAGATCTGCCCCTTAAATACATTCAACTAATCCCAACAAAACTCCAATCAAACACATCGAAACCTCCGAATCTCCGATGCCAATTTTCACCATCTTCTTCTTACAAAAAGTTGCCGGCCGATCAATCATTCTCTCTCTATAAATAACCAAATTAAAATCAGCCGCCATGCCATCCCAAAAGCATGGCTCACAACCTTAACTCCATATCCACAACCTTAATCATCTTTTCCGCAATCTCACTAATGACCACCGCTTTTCCTTGCTCGGGCTCCGATGGCCCGACGACACCCTGTGTTCCAATTGACGCAGGGCCCGTCGTGCCAGCGGCCCCGTTAGTGTCCCTCTTGGAAAAAATTCAGGAGGTTGCTTTTCGGGCCTACGGAGCCCAGAAGGACTTCGACCCGAAGCTCTACGTCGACATGTCGTTGAAATACGGGCTTGGAGAAACGGAGGAGGCGTTTAACAAGCTCGTGTCGGGTTCGGGTTCGGGCTTGGAGGGGTTTATCAGGGAGTTCTTGGCCGGGCCCGATGAGGATTTGGTGTATGCCTTGCCGGAGGACTTTGTGGATTCGCCGGAGGGGTTCTTGCCGGCGGTTATGAGGGCGGAGATGAGGGAGTGGGCCCTGGAAGTTCACTCGCTGTGGAAGAATCTGAGCCGGAGAGTTTCCGACGGGGTTTGGGAGTCGCCGGAGATGCATACGCTGCTGCCGTTGAAGGCAGCGGTGATCATTCCGGGATCAAGATTCCGGGAAGTGTACTACTGGGATTCCTATTGGGTGATCAGGTCAGTGCATGAATGTTCATTGTTTTAGGACACGTGAATCACGTGATGATATATAAGACTATGCTTTGAATAAATTGTTTTGTGGATTCGAAGATTAAATGCATTTACGAATCAAGATTAAGTTTGTGATGTTGAAAATAGTGTAATTTGGAAAATGATTCAAGCCATTAATGTTGAGTTAGGATGTCAACTTATATGTACTTTGAATCGAACTAATCTGAACTGAAAATGAAATAGAGGAAAAAATATATCAAAACTAAGTTAAGCAACATTAAGGTAAAATTTTATTGATCTCAATTTAGTTTTAATGTATTATTTAATTCAATTCATTATATTTATAAAGTCCTTTTGCTCGGAATAAAAGGACCTTACAGTAAATTGTTACAAGGGCATTACTACTTGGCAAATATAATCTGTTGTGACTTGCATTAGTTTTAGGGACTTCTCTTGAAAAACTGTTTTTTCATAAGTTATGAAAAAATCAATGTTTAAATTGCAATTTAGAAAAAATCAAGATAAAATTTTCAAGTTTCATTAATTGGGTCATAAATTTAAAACCACTGTACGTTGCATAATAAATTTTTAATATTGCAACTACAATATTTTACCTTTCTATAATTCTAATTCAACCCCATTTTTTTATATGCATATGAAAACATAAATTTTCCTAAAACTTTACCTTAGTTTTATGATAAAGTTTTGGGAAATACCGTCTTTCCATAGGCATATGGAAAGACTGGGTTGAATTGAAATTATAGAAAGGTAAAAGTTTTTAGTTGCGATATTAAAATTTATTATGCAACATTTAGGAGTGATAGGTTTATGACCCGATTAATACAACCCAAATTTTTTATTTTGATTTATTTAAATTTACCGTTTAAACTTTGATATTTCCATAATTTATAGAAAAATAGTCTTTCAAGAGACGGACTCTAGTTTTATTCGGAGTTTTAATATATAAAAGATCAATTAATCATAAAGATATGCATGGATGGATTTGAGATAGTTACAAATCCAAAACTAGGTCTTGGACCAACGGTCAAAGAAAGCCCAATAGTCTTTGAATTTCTTAAGGTATAAAAGTACACTTCCAAGTCATTGCCACGTAATTGAAGTATGCATGTGTTGCACGGAAGTCCTCAGCACCACATGTTATTCGAAGTACTCTTGGTCCCAAAATATTGGAATCAAACAATGAGCTCAATTTTTTTAAAAAATAAAATGAGTGGAGAATATTATAATAAGAGAATAAAAAGTAAATTTAGTGGATAAAAATAATTTAAATTTATACAAAAAAAGAAATGTGTCAATATAAAAAAATCATCGAAAAAAAGAAAAAGTGTCAATGAAAAAAAAACCCGGAGGGACTAAGTAAACATGGAGTAGCATGAAATGCTTGCCATCAATTCATGAACCAAGTTGGTACTTGGTGGCAAACATGGATATAAGCCATTTAGGAATATATCTTTTTTCTAATTAGAATGAATGCGTTGAAATTCAGTGAATTTGAAAGTTTCACTATTTAAGTATTAGTCGAAGTTTGAAATTCCATTCATTTAATTAGTTGGTGTTGTTCTAAAAAAAACATCACTATTATTTTCAACAGGGGTACAATTCAAGATTTGAAACTCTCTATTACAGAGAATCTGGATAATCTATTGAAACAAAGTCTAATTAACAAATGATTCCATCTTCGATAGTAGGTTCGTGAAAGCTGAGGTTTTCCTAATTAATGTGGAGAGATGACCGACTTGAATGTCGATTTTCGCCTGATTATCTGCAACATATAATTCCTAATGTGTTGAGGAAGAATTTTCTATTCCTAAGTGTCAAAATACATGTTTTTTACATGAATATTCATCATTATACTAAGTATAATGTAACTGGCATTCTATCATACTTTTTTTTTATTTTTTTTAAAAAAATTGTTGGAGCCTTTCACTAGTGAATTTTAACCCGTTGTACTCCATCCATGGGGTTCCACTCATATTAACGTAATAATCAATGTGTAACACAATTTATTATTGATTTAATAATTTAATTCACGTCTATTAAGTTGTTAGTTTAAGTGGTTAATTGTTATGGATTGTTGCTGATTTGTTCAGGGGATTATTAGCAAGCAAAATGTACGAAACGGCAAAAGGAATAGTAACAAATCTCATTTCCTTAATCGATCGATATGGCTACGTTCTTAATGGTGCTAGGGCATACTACACGAACAGGAGGTAAAATCACACAAAAATCCTTTTAATCATATTTTTTCTTAAATTTTTCTATGTTATTAATGTAATTTGCAGCCAACCTCCATTGCTGAGCTCCATGATCTTGGACATATACAATCGAACTGGAGACATTCAATTTCTCAAGAACTCTCTCCCTCCATTGCTGAAAGAACACGAGTTCTGGAATTCGGGTATCCTTCCGCGACTTGTATCTTGTAATCGTGTTAGCGTGTTACTGAACAAATTTTTACTCCACGTTACAGGAGTACACAAGGTGACTATTAAGGACTCCAAGGGAGAGATTCACACTTTAAGTCGATACTATGCAATGTGGGATAAGCCAAGGCTAGAATCCTCTACAATTGTATGTACAGATTTTGCAACACGTTTTTCATTTCTTAATGTTTGTTTCTAAAGAAATGGACCGTGAGCAGGACCAACATACAACTTCAAAACTCTCAAATGATTGCGAGAAAACACAACTGTATCGCGAATTGGCTTCCGCTGCAGAATCTGGATGGGATTTCAGCACCAGATGAATGAGGAATGAAGCCGACCTCACAACACTATCAATCACGAACATAGTCCCCGTGGATTTGAATGCGTTCATCTTAAAGGTCAGAATCAGTGATTTTTTCATCATATTAAAGCAAAAACAGACATATTTTCATTGGAAGTTGTAAAAAATGTTGGGTTTGATTTCTTGACATGAATTTGGTGTTTCTTTTCTAGGTGGAACTTGACTTGGCACATATGGCAAATGTAATTGGAGAAAAAAGTATTGCTGAAAAATTCAAACAAGCATCCCAAACTAGACACAGGGCAATGAATTCCATTTTGTGGAATGAAGAGATTGGCCAATGGCTTGATTATTGGCTCACCAAGACTCATATTCCACCCAAGGTAATCATCAATAGTACTGTATTTTTTTAAAAAAAAATTAGAATTTTTTATGCACTTTTATTTTGTGTAATTGAAATGATATATTATTGAAGAGTAGGAATACCATTTGAAATCGAAAGAAGCATTAAAAATCGTGTTGGTAATTTTTATTTTATTTTTGTAAAAAATGCCACTGCCTCTTAAATTATGTTGATTTTTAAAATCATGAAATGTTAATATATACAACATCTTTAATTATTTTTTTGGTGGTGTAGGATGATGGTGGCTATTACTCATGGGAAGCTTCAAACCAGAACAAGAAACCATTTGCCTCAAACTTCATTCCTATGTGGATCAGTTTGTTTCATTCAGGTGTGGGAGTTGTTCTTTACACATTGTTAATTTCATACACTTCAAATTAATAAGTTCACTTTTTTATATTAATTTTCTCAAACAGTACAATCAAATACTTCAATTATAAATAATAATAACTCGCATATACTCCGTATGTGACATGAAATCTATCATGTTTTGAGAAAATTAATCGTAAAATATACAAATTCATGGGAGAAGTATGGATTCATTCATTCAAAATTAAATTAATATTAATTGATTTTTATTTTTATTTTTATTTTTGCTTCATGAATCATAGATAGCGAGATGATGGAGAAAGCTATTCAAAGTTTCCAAGCTTCAGGTTTGCTTCAACCTGCTGGTATTGCAACTTCTATGGTAAATTCAGGGCAACAATGGTTAGCACTTAAACCTTTTATTTTCTTTTTCTTTCATTCTTTTTTGATAAGCTACGGGTGACATTCCCTCTGTTCCATCATAAGCTATACTTACACTATTCATTTCATTAAAATTTATTAAATTAGATCATAAAGATCTGTTAATGTGTGAGTGGTGATATTATTACGTGATATAGTGCTACATTTGTCATAAAACTAATTCAAATATTATTTTTTTAAAGATTTTTTTTGATTTCGTAATATATTTTTTGAGACAACTGTAAAAATGTGCTACTTATACTGAAATGGAGGAAGTTTGCACAAGTTAACAATATTTTTTCTAATATAGTTTGATTGCACATAGGTTGGGTATTTGGTGTTAATTTGGGTCACATTAGATTAAGTGTCACAAAAAAAACCAATCTAGAATCACGCCCGTTTGATACAGCATCACAAAAAAACTAATCTACACCCACGGGTGTACCCCAATGGTTGGGAGATGGGTGGGTTTGCAGTCATCCCAGGTTCGATCCTCGTCAGCGGCAGTGTGGGGAGTTCTTGCCTGGCAAGGCTCCCTTGTGCGCACCGAGGCAATACCAAAGCCCATTGGTCCTGGTGCTGGGCTACCGTGATTTACATCTCATATGTTGGCTTGGGTGTGGGCTGGTATGGGCCGCTGAGGGCGAGCGGGTTGATCGCCTTTTACAAAACAACTAATCTAAAATCATGCACATTTGATACAGTTTCACCAGTTATAAATGTTAACTCTGAAATTCTTTAGAATACAATCGTTTTATAAATATCACGTACTAAAATGTTGTGTAAGCTAGTACTTTATATAAAATCATGTCACATTTTTTTCCATGGTAGTTAGGCCATGTCTAGTTGGGTTTATTTGGTGCTAAATTTACTTTTTTAGTACTGAATTTAGTTTATTGGTGCTGAATTTAGTTTATTAGTGTTGAATTAATTTATATGTGCTGAATTCAGTTTATTAGTGCCGAATTGAATTTTTAGTACTCCCTCTGTCCCAACCCAAATCACCCACCTACTTTATGACACTATTCTCTATCAAAGTTTGACCGCATACTTGAATAATATTATCGTGCGTAATATTGTTGAATTCGTCGTAACAACTAGTTTCTAGAAAGTAACTTTTTATTTACCGTTATTATACGTAGTTAAACATATTAACGGTCAAATATGTTTCTCAAACGGTCTATGATTGAGCTGTAATTTGGGTTGGGACAGAGGGAGTATATTTTTTTCAAAAAATGAAAAGAATGACTTCCAAAATGATTTACTCGTAATTCGTAACATATTCTACTTTGATACTTATTATTCAACCAGGGACTATCAAAAACCCAAAAATAATATTTATTTATTTATTATTTTTTCAGTTCTGAGTTTAATGGTGTTGGATTTATTTATAAGTGCTGAATTTAATTTATTGGTGTTGAATTTAATTTATTAGTGCTGAATTTAGTTTATTGGTGTTGAAATGTGGTGAAATTAAACTCAACTGAACATGACATTAATCTTATATCAAAAGATGAAATTCTCACATTAAGGGATGGTTAACCCTAATTCTTGATTAACAGGGACTTCCCAAATGGATGGGCGCCACTTCAACACATGATTGCTGAGGGTTTAGTGATGTATGGAACAGATGAATCCAAAGCATTAGCAAAGGATATTGCTACAAGATGGATCAAAACCAACTTTGTAGCATTTAAGAATACAAGCACAATGCATGAGAAGTATGATGTGGAAAAGTGTGGATCTTTCGGTGGTGGCGGTGAATATCACCCTCAAGTAAGTCTGACTAATCACGTCAGTTCAATTCATATCAGCAATTTCTTAATTGAAATTAATTAATAAATTAATATTGAGAAAGTTTCATGTTATACCGATAAGGTTAAATGAATCATGAAAAAAATCATTTCAATAACTTTTATGTTTAAATTATAGTTATTTGTGTATTGCGATGCATTTTAAAAGTTTTTCAAAGCTATATGAACCTACCTGCAAATATCAAATCACCCCACTGATTATATGAATTATAAAATGATCACGTCTAAATGTTTGTTATTCTAAAACAAGACATCGCAATTTACATTATTTTTATATATTTAATTTTGTTTCAATTCAATAAAAATCAATTCATTCATATTATATAATTCACTCATTCAATTTATTATATTTATTTTTTACAGACTGGTTTTGGATGGTCCAATGGAGTTGTGTTGGCATTCTTGGAGCAATTTGGATGGGCAGAAGATTTAGTGTCAATTGTACCTGTTGATTAAGTTTAAGATAAAGTAATTTTAATTTATTACATAATCCAATGACGCCAATCATTTCTTTAAATTTAAAATTGGTCAAAATTAATACCAATTCGGATTAACCCCTCAGCTTCACATGATTTATTTTTCTACTAATAACTTTTCTGAAAAAAGTCAATTAAGCAATGAACACAGGGCTCTTCATTAATCATTCAATTCAAACTGAGAATTCAGGACCTGAGATTCTTGAAGATGATTTTTCATATCCATTTAATTCAAATTTATTTTTTCTAATGGAATTTTTGAATCTGTATTCATTTATTGAAGTTGATTTTTTTCTTTTGAAGTTGTAAATTAACTTTTAGATAAAAATGTCAATATAATCATGTAAAATTAAAACGTGTCAATCTGATCCTAACTTTTGGATGAATCGTGCAATTATACATTTTTGTGTCATTTCCGGTGTTGACTTGGAAAATTCAGAGTTGACCATCATGGAAATAACCAAAATACCATTAATTGGTTTTCAATGAATTTTTTTGTTGATTTTACCCTTCTCACCGAATGTAAAAAAATTGTAAAATTATACCAGCATTTAGTTTTGATTTATAAGGTATTTCAACACTTCATTTTCATTCTAGGATTACCCATTCTTTATCCATTGCTTTCGAGTTTGAAATTTAACCATACTCCCTCCATTTTAGATTAAATTGCACACTTAACTATTTAATACTATTTACTGTTAAATTTTGATCGAAAATTTAATCTTAATTTCTTATAATTTACACTTTAAACCTTGGTCTTTCCATGACCTATGAAAATACCGTCTTTCAAGAGACATACTCTATTTAAATAGGTATATAAGAAATAATATTATCATATATGATATTGTTGAATTCGTCGTAATAATAAATTCTGAATATCAAAATTTTATTTATTGTTATAATGCGTAGTTAAACATATTAATATTCAAACATATTTTTTTTAGAATGAAGTGCTTATATAACCCTCAGTTCTTTGTTATGTGCAAATATAACCCCGAGTTTTTTGAAAGTGCGG
>JAULKM010000009.1:567056-583571 GCA_032355605.1 Rubia tinctorum
GGGTCAAGTCGGGTTTGAGTTTGGACCTAGCTTATCAGGTCAGAATCGGGTTTCGGGTTGAGTTCGGATCGAGTCGGGTTTGGGTTTGGACCCAGATTGTCATGTTAGAATCGAGTTCAGGTTGAGTTCAGGTCGAGTCGGGTTCGAGTTCGGGTAAATATTTTGCAGGTCAGAATTAGGTTCGGGTTGAGTTCGGTCGAGTCGATACGGGTCGGGTCAGAAATTGACAGCTCTATCTGGAACTCACGTTCAATATTACCAATTCATCATTGAATAAGAATATGCAACTTCCGATGTTTCTTTAGTTTAACTTCCTTTGGCCAAATTGATCCCTTCTTAATAATTGATTAGTGCTCTTTTTTCATCAATATCTCCTGCACCCCTCCAATTGACCAATTTGGTTATGCTAATTTAAAATTCAGTTCATTTCAGTTCAATTCATTCATGTATAATACTCTATTTATCCCACGAGTTTTGAGCATGTTTTGATACGCTTGTGTGATACGCTTCTTTATACCAAGCGGTCATGATTTTCACGGAAAGCGAGTTAATATCTTCGAAAACGATTTTACAGTTTGTCCTGAATCTCTAATTTATAGTAGTAAAGACGATTAATATGCCTGATATATAATTTAGATATCCATGCAATATGTTAGTAATTGGTAGAGGTTAATTAGATTGGATGTCAATTTCACTTATTGTAATTGTTGATGGACATTTTCCCAACATTTCTGAATGATTTGATTATTTTTTTAAAAAAAATCAATATGATATATTCCTAATTTAGATCAATTTTTGTGTGTCTCTAATATAGTTTTTTTAAAATTTATTTTTGTTGGATGATTGATTTCTTTTTAAAAACATCAATACGATGCAATCCTAATTTAGTTCATTTTTTGTGGATCTCTAATGTAGTTTTTTGACAATTTATTTGGAACCCTAAATTCATTTTTGAGTTTAAATCGTCTTTCCATCAAGAATGATAGTATAATACACATATAAACTGCTCCTTCTGTCCCATTTCAACTTCAAATTTAACTATTTATTTAGTAAAAAAAATTAACTTTGACCATAAAATTGATATGTATACAAATACAAATACTATTGTGTGATACCTTATTAAATTTTTTATAATATATATTTTCAAAATATCAACTTTTCACATGTTTTATTTACCCATAATGAAAAATATTAATGATCAAACATTTTTCAAGTCAACCGTCAAAAGTCAAAATGTGCAACTTTAAATGGGACAGACCAAGGTTTAAAGTGTAAATTAGAAGAAATCAAGATAAAATTTTCTGGTTACATGAATCAGCTTATAAATTTTATGATTACTACATATTGCATAATAAAATTTTAATATTGCAACTAAAACATTTTATCTTTTATTATTGTAATTAAATACCGTCTTTCCATAAGGTTATGGAAAAACGATCTTTCCCAATATTTTGCCATACAATAATACTTACTTTAATCAATAATTTTTGGTGGAGAATAATACATACGAGTAGGAAGTGAGGATGGGTCCAAGAAAGATTGGCACGGGAGCTGGAGAAGTGCTTCAAAAAAGCTGAATTTTAGTGACTTCTTTTCCTTTAATTATGCAACCTTTTCGTTTGGCTCGGTAGTTTTAAAACGAAAAGGGCTGCTTAAATGCCCACCATTTTTGCCTTTTTTCTTCCATTTGGCTAACTCACAAAAGGACAACGCCAAACGTGGCCTTAACTAATCACATTTTCGTTCAGCTTTAATTTTTTTAATTACTATAATATTTGGAGATAATACCTTAGTATTGATTTGACAATTATGAGAATCATTGGATTAAGCTCCTTATATTTGGACTGTAGCTGAGCTACACTAGATTTTCTCGGATTTTTTGAAAAGTTGTATTCCATGTGTAATTTATTTATTTTTCTTCCAAATTTAAGTTTTTTCTCCATAAGTTGTTTGTATTTCAATTCAATTCAATCCAATTTAATAGAAATTTAATTTGAGGATATTTAGTTTAACTTAATCACAGTATTACTACTTTTCAATTCAGTTCAGTTTAATTCAAATGATTTCCAGACAGTACGACCTTATATACACTTCAATTCCTGTTAATAGAAAAATGATTTGATATAATTGTTATAATTTCATTTTAATTTTTAACTTCGCTCTATTCCAGTTCTTAAAATAAAATAAAATAAAATTTGAAAGAACGTGGTGCAAAGGCGAAAGCATTGCGTGAGTTTGAAAAGCAATAACAAATCATTCTACTCAAAAATATTGTGGTGGGAGAGTGGTTCACGAGCTCCTGTTAAGTAATTAGCAGCAGTTATCCTAAACACTCCATCTTTATTATTTCAGTGTAATCCCATTTAATTCCTTTTAGTTTATAATAGCAATAAATTGTTCGGTGCCTAGTTCAAATCAGTTGAAAAAAAATACATCCTAATTTAATTTAAATTTAGTTTAGTATGTATACTTATGTCCAAGTATCTTAATGACCGTGTCGCGTATAGCAAATCATGAGATAAGTGATGAAATTTAAGATTTACACTTAAAATTCACGTAATCAAAAGTTTAAGCTATAAAAATCAGACTGAAACACAATTAAATCCCTAAATTTCAGGCCTTTTTCATATATTTTCAATCATAATATCATTTTGATATTGATTCTGTTGTGCCATTGTGTGTCGAAAAGTAAAATGAGCTAAAAATAATATTAAAAAAAGGAAAGAAGAAGAAGATAGATAGATGAAGTAGAGGTGCATGTGGATGATCTAATGAGTTATTGAAAAGTGGGATTTGGGGTGCAACTGTTAATAATGTGTCCAAACCAATCAGAAAACAATGATTTATAATTATACGCGGTATTACGGTACACCTTTATAATATGGTTGCCTTTCTTAATTTCATTTGGCACCGATGATGTGTGGAGAGGAAATGAATGATTACAAGAAATTAGTTACCAGATTGATAGAACATATAAATTAATGTCATGTTTTAAAAAAAAATTAATGTCATGTTTTTGAACGTTAATATGGTGGTACGTTTCGCATGATCGATTTCTGAAAGACTAAATGACTAATATGTAACATTTTGGGTCACCTCTTCATAGGCTCTGTTCTTTAGATATTATCTGCATTTCAATTCAGTTCAATTCAATTCAAATCAGTTTAGCGAAAATTTAATTTAGGTGACACAGACCTTTATTTTGTCACGCATTACTGATTTTCAACACGCTTATTTTTAGCTCAATTCAATTCAGTTCAAATTAGATCAATCCAAATAAGCTTCAAGGAATGGGGTCTTAGTACCAATTTGTTTTAAAATAGAAACCCAAAATACCTTGAAATCAAACAGAGAGTGATATATAGAAGCAGCGACGTAGCTTAAGTTGATGATTATACCGCTATTTAACTATTCCATTCACAATTAAAGAGTACTTACGTTAATGAACGAATAAAGACCATGTTCTCGGGATCTTATATTTATTTCAATTCAATTCAAATTAGTTTAGATCAGATCAGATCATTTCAGTGAACATTTAATTTGGTGAAATTTAACTTTCTTTAGTCATTTTATTACTATTATTCAACACACTTATTTTTAGTTCAATTCAATTCAAATCAGATCGGATCATATCAATTCAGATTTTTCTGGAGCTGATCTGATCTGAACTGAACCAAAGTAAAAATAAACGTGTTGATAAATAGTGTTGTACATACGACTAAATTAAGTTAAATTTCACCAAACTTAATCTACACTGAACTGAGTTGAACTGATTCGAAGTGAATGAATTGAACTGAACTGAACTAAAATGCAGATAAACTCCGGAGAATATAAGTAAATCTACATGAAATGATAAAAGCATTGACGTAGTTTAAGTGGACAAAAATGAGTGCTATTTTATTTAACAAGTAAAATTGGAATAATGATCTCAAGGTTTACTTCATTGTCTAGCTCGTACATATCAAGTGAATAAAATCCAAAGATTGCCGTTTGCGATGGAATAAAAAATGAAGTGTATAGTTGAAGGACACATTAAATGCAACGATAAATGGAATGAAATTAATGAGACGTTTAATTACTACATTAAATATTACTTTGATCGAGGCAGTAGATTTTGACTCATCCATCCACCATAGATTAACCTCTTCTCACGTGCGATGCTCTTTGACGATGTTGATTTAATTAGTTGATTAATCGTACTTAATTCATATTAATTTATATTTATACCACCTCCCCGACACCTATGCCCCCTTCTCTTGTTCTTTAATTAAGTTTAAGTGTTTAATTAAATTAATTGGGATCTGTTTTTACTGTAACAACTGGTTTATTTTTTTATTTAAAAAGCCAAATATCACAGTCGTGTTGACTATTTAGAGAATACAATGTCTCGATTTTTGAACTCGATCACAAATTGTCAAACCAATTCTATCTAAATCTTCTCAAGGCAGAAGCAAAAAACATTGATTTCGATAAAATGTACTCCTACTACTGTAGACTTTAGGGGCCATTGCTCTGTTTGGCACCTTAGTTGCCTTATTTTAAAAATAGCGGGAGATCAGTTTCTATTTATTCTTTGAAAATAACTTCTATTTTTAAAATAAGTGATTTTTTTGCACTTTACCAAACACTAAAAAATGTTTTACGTATAAACAAAACAATTTATAATCTCGGTCAAATGGAGCCATTCTTTGCCCAATATTAAGTTAAATTTAGTCTAGTTCAATTCAGTTCAATAATTTTAAACTAATATATTTTGATTTAGTTTTTGCCTATATTATATTTTTTACTATATTAAAGTTTTATTTAGTACAATTTAGTTCACTCAAGTTCAACTTAGTTTGATGAATTTAAATTAAGTTTATTTAATTTGATTTCAATTTATTATTTCAACATAATTACACTTTATTTTTTTGAGTTTAAAGAACTAAATGATAAAATAAACTTAAATAAGTTAAATAACATCCATTTAATCTGATGGAAAGGCCATGATTAGCCAGTTTAGTATGTTGAAGGGTTCAAAGTGTTAAAAAATTTAAGGGGCAAAGGTGAACGATCAGATAGTTAAAGAGCCACCGAAATCATTTGCTCTAAATTAAATAAAATTAAATACAGATAACTTAGAAATAATTATACATTTAATACATAAAATGGAAACAAACCTTACTTCGGCCCTATTCTCAAGAGTTTATCTCCAATTCAGTTAAGTTCAATTCGGTTCAGTTCAGTTTCACGTAAATTTAATTCAGTGAAATTTATCGTAATTTAATCATAAATTATTATTTATTAACACACTTATTTTTAGTTCAGTTTAGTTCAAATCAATTCAATCAAATCAAATTAGATCAGATCAGATCAGATAAGATAAATTATAGAGAATAGTTTTCTTATAAAAAACTTGTATACTTCAATTAATAATTTTTTGAATTAGAAAATAGAAATTAAAGTAGTCAAAAGCAAATCATACACTGAAAGATGACTAATGACAAAGATGCATGCAATGCGCGCCCACACCTGATTCCCTCTCATAATTATAAATAGATTCCTTAATTGATTGGCACTTAAGCACCGATAGATTAATTACTAGTAAATTTTTCAGAAAAAATCAATTATCTTGATGAATACAAGTTTAATCGCGTTTTTATAACTATTTAAGCATTGTACTTTTAGATTCTTTTGAATTGAATTGAATTAAATTAAATTTGATTAAACTGAGAATAAATACATTAAAATCGTAATAACATGATTAAGTTATGAGTCCGTCTCTTGAAAGACGGTCTTTCCATAAGTCATGGAAAGACCAAAGTTTAAAGTGTAAATTAGAAGAAACGAAGTTAAAATTTTCGGGTTACATGAATTGGATTATAAAATTTATAACTATTATACGTTGCATAATAAAACTTCAATATTGGAACAAAGACCTTTTACCTTTTATTATTTTAACCATAAGTATATGGAATAACCGTCTTTCCCAAGACTTTACCATAAACTATTGAAACACCATAAGTAAAATGAGAAAAATCTAACTATTATTATGTGTTGATTGTGATTTGAAGTGAAAGACATGCTTCAGTCACGTCACAACTCTATACTCCCTCCAATCATCTAATTATGGCTCCATTTGACTGTAAAAATTTTCATGGCTTATTTGACCATTAATAACTTTCATTTTATACAATAACTTATATCATGTGAAATATCTTTGGATTCTCTATAACATATAGTTTCTAACAAGTAAAATTTTATAGCTCATTGTAAGCAATCAAAGTTATCGACGGTCAAACATACCTTGAAAAAATGTCAGAAAAATGGGGCCATTAATAGAGGACCAGAGTGAGTACACTGATTTTTAGATTTTTTTATCACTTTTTAAGTTGAGTCCGTCTTTTGAAAGAAATACGTTCTTTCTATAAGTTATGGAAAAATCATAAACTTAAGTGCAATTTTAACTCAAAAAGATGAAAAATACACGGATCAAAGCAATTAAAATTTGGATCAAATTTGGGTTATAAATTATTTGGGTCAACTCACACGCCTATTTGAGTTTTGATAGAATATATGTAAAATTGGGTTATAAGCTATTTGATTGACCTCACATGCCTGTTTGAGTTTTGATCGGAAGATTACTAAAATTTGAAAGAAAAATAATGTAAAATCTCCTGAACAATTTGAAAACTATACTTATTAGCAGCTACTTACACAGTTTGAATAATTATTGGTGATTACACAGAAGATGAAGATGGAGAACGTCGGCTAACCTGCATTCCAGGTATCTCCTCCATCCGCATTGCAGATATACCCAAACTGGACGGAAAATCCCAAATTGCGACAGAAGTACACACAATTTATAGCTTTGCAACCAACTCAGATTATATTCTCTTCTCTTCACTCTACGAACTGGAATCTGAAGCCATAGACAATCTGAAGAACGAGATTCCCACTCCAATATACACCATTGGACTTTCAGTTCCTCCCTTGAGAGCGATCCATGGCGATACAGATGATCATGTCTCATGGTTAAACACTCAGCCTCGAGCTTCTGTGCTGTACATTTCTCAGGGGAGCTTTCTCTCTGCCTCGGATGACCAGCTGGATGAATTTGTGGCTGGGATTCGCGATAGTGGGATCAGGTATCTTGACATTCCATCTTAAAACTAATTGGTACTTAATTGAGTGAACTGAGACCTTATATACTCCCTCCGTCCCATTAATTCTTGTTTATTTGTTTTTTCACGGTTTTCAATGATCATGTTTGACCGTTAATATCTCTAACTACATACAATAATTTTAAATAAAAAATGATATTTAGAAAATAGGTGTTAAGATGAATCTAACAAGATATCACATGATATTTTTATTATATATATTAGTTAAAATTCAAGGTCAAAGTTTACAAATTTTGACTTTGAAAAGGTAAATAAACAAGTTTAAGTGGGAAGGAGGGTGTATGTGTCATTCGTTTAGTCGTTAAGAAACTGATGTGGGAATTTCAACGTCAGGTTCTTCTTGGTTGTCACTGCCAGAGAAAACTGCGAGAGATTTCGCGAGCAGATTGGTGGCGATGGCAATGGGTTGGTTGTGGAGTGGTGCGACCAGTTGAGGGTGCTGTTGCACCCCAGTGTAGGTGGATTTTGGTCGCATTGCGGGTGGAATTCTGTGAAAGAGGCTGCGCTCTCGGGTTTACCTGTGCTTACTAGCCCGATCATCTTTGATCAGATCGTGAACAGCAAGCAGATTGTGGAGGATTGGAGGATTGGTTGGAGGTTGACGAGTGGTAATGGGGGGTTGGTGAGAAGGGATGAGATTTCGGATGTTTTGAAGAGGTTTATGGATTCTGAATGTGGAGAAGTGAAAGAAATGAGAAGAAAGGCGGTGGAAATTAGTGAGATTTGTAAAAGAGTTGGATCTGAGTTTGGCTCCGCTGAACTCCAGATTGAGGCTTTCATCAAAGACATTGTCAATTAGATACAGCAAAGCTGTTATCATGCGTCAACTTCACCGATCTAGCTAAATGAAACTCGCGTCGTGTCAGAAACGGCTAACCTTATTTTTATTATTTTATATTGTGATCGTGCAATCGTGGGTTCCAACGTTATTCCTCATACAGTAGCACTAATGATAAGAGCAAAATGGTCTTTTGATTCAAGCTCTGCTTAATCATACAACTTTAATCAATAAGCATTTACAGCATATCAGTTTCAATTAGTTTTGTTCAAAGGGCTCAACGAACAGCCAACATTTACTGAAGTGGAGCCTTATTTAATCCGGACTAAATTATTTTTTTGGTCCCCAACATATATTACAATACCATTTTTGTCCCCAGTGTCAAGACCGTTTTTATTCAGCAACCAACAAATATAAAAAAAAATTTGGTCCCCAAAGGTGGTTTTCAGGTAAGACTAAATGGTTTTCCGATATAACTAGGGGTATTTTTGTAATTTTACTAATTAAAAAATTCCGAATTTAATTTTTTTTCTAGGTACATTTTAAAAAAGACACAAAATTTTAGAGGTCTAAATGAAAATAATAAATTTTTGAACCCTAATCCCTCTTCTCAGCAGCGGCAGAGGCAGAAGAATTTTGCCGACGGCGAGGAAGAGGGTGGCAGCCTCTGACAATGAAGGAAGTCACCAGAGTTAAAACTGGATCCGCCATGGAGTTTCTTATTCTACCCACTTGCTGCCATTGCATACCACTGATCCTCCCGCCATTTAAACTCTGCTTCCTTTCTTCTCCACGACTCACCATTGCTAACACAAACAACCGCCCGATGAATCTCCTCCACCAATGCCACAGTAACAGCGGTCGAGTTCTCCAAGAAACCATTGCCAGCTCAAGCAGTAGTCGTGTCGTCGATCATGGTGAGTTTTTGTTCTTTCAGGCATTTCATCGAACATTCCATGAGCATCCCATGTGTTCTCTCTCATTCCAATTCTGCTTCATTTCTCAGCCGGCGGGACGCTGTTTTTGCTCTTCCACGAAATGGGTTTCGCCGAAGGTGACGTGGAAGCTCTTTTAATGAAAACCCGATTCTTCGGCTTGCACCGTTTGAAGATGTTCGCAGAAGGGTGTGTTCTTTTCAGGCTCTGGGAGTCACCGGAGTTTCACTATATCGAGTCGTGTTGAAGAGTTCTACAGTTATGACAGCTAAAGAAGTTGATTCTTTCCTTTCAGTTCTGCTTTTTGATGATCATCATGATGATGACAATGGCGGTTGTGGCGGGGAAGAGGTGGCAGCAGGAAGGCAGCGACGGGAAAAAGGGAGCGGGAAGAAGGCAGCGGCAGAATTGGTGGCGGGGAAGAGGGCAGCGGCGGAATTGAGTGGCGGGGAATAGGGTGGCAGCGGGATGATGATCAATTTTTTAAAAATGCAGGGGTATAATGGTCATTTCACAGATTTTGACCAATTTTACTGTTGACTTCACCTGAAAACCACCTTTGGGACCAAACAAATCATTTTGTATTTGTTGGTTGCTAAATAAAAGTGGTATTGGCGCTAGGGACCGAAAGATGGTATTGCGATATATGTTGGGGACCAAAAAAATAATTTAGCCTTTAATCAGCACTTACAACATATCAGTTTCAATAAGTTTGCTTCAAGGGCTCAACGAATAACCAACATTAATGGAAGTGGAACTCCAACACTTACAATATACTTCCTTCGATTTACTAACATTAGCTCCTTTTAACCACCTTTTTAGATGTATTTGATCATCGATAACTTTAATTACATATCATAATGACATATTAAAAAAATTGGGACATATACAAATATAACCCTATATACTTTTGTAAATGCAAATATAACCTTGAGATAATTTTTAGTGCAAAAATAACCTTAACTACATTACATAAGTGCAAATATAACCCTAAAGACCATATTCAGACATTGAATGGCCATTTTCTGCCGTTGATCGACCAAAATGACTAAAATGCCCTTTCAACCTAATATAAATTTTTGAATGATAAAAATGCCCTTTGTCTACTAATGTTCTGCCACTACTGACCGCCAGGTTGCCGCCAGCCCGTCCCCGTCCTCGTCCCTGCCATTCCCACCCCCCTCCAGCCTCGGCACCCCCACCTTCTACCGCCAGCCCTACTACCCCCTCCCCCCATCCCCGCCACATCCAGCTGTCCCGTTAGCTTTCCCCTGGCACACCCCCCGCCACTAACGTCACCCTAGCGCCATCGGCCTTCCTACATGCCCAGCCCAATCCTAGCACCGTCAGTCTTCACCCCCGTTCAGCAAAACCCTAGCGTCGGCGCCGCCCCAGCCCAACCCTAGAGCTGGTGCCACCCCAGCCTCATTTCCACTCGAACCCCGCCACTGATCGACGTGAATTTTCAGAGATTGGGAATGAGGAGAGGTTGCGTCGATTGGCGCAAATTCGCTTCTCCACGCCACCTCCTCTTACACTCCATCATGCCACCTCCACCGCTCCGCAGCCATGGAAAACCGAAAACAACCATGGATTCCACCCGACTAAATTGCTGCAATTTCCCGCATCAATGGTAAAATACGCTGGAAATTAAAAATAAAAATCATCTAATCCACTCCGGAAAAACGCGGCCCAAAAAATGAAACAAAAAATTAGATTCAAGAAGATGTCTAGCGCCCAACAAATAAAAGGTGAGAAACGACGGAGAAGAAAAAGGATGACGGAGATAAGAAAGAACGCAGAGAAGAAAGAAAGGGAAAAAAGAGTAAGAAAATTTAGGATTATAATAATCAATTCACTTTTTATGTTTTTTCTTTTATTTTTCTAAGGGTAAAATGGTATTTTCATCAAATTATGGCCTCAAGCTCTCGGACAAGGTTATATGTGCACATACACTAACTATCAAGGGTTATATTTGCACTTTCAATTATCAAAAAGTCATACTTGCACTTATGTGAATTATGTATGGTTATATATGCACTTCACTCAAAAAAATTGATGTTCAGAAACTAAATGTTACGGAGAATCTAAAGATATATTACAAGGAAATTTTATTGTTTATACACTATATAAAATTCGAAGTCAAACATACCTAGAGAAAAGTGTATAAAAAATCGTAAGTGGACCAGAGGAGTATCAGTTTCAATAAGTTTCTATTGAAGTGGAGCGTTAGGGCTCAACAAGAATTCAAAAAAATTAGACCATTTCACGATTTATGCGTATCATCCTTGCTCAGGGCCATGCCACTCTTCTTTGTAAAGTTCCAAATTTATCGGATGTCCCCGAATGGACGAACGTTAATCTGTAGTCTGATCCTAATTTTGACAAAGTCTTGTATAAGACGGTCTCGCAATGTGACCAGAGATTAAATTTCAAAGAATTTAGCACGGGGTTTCAAATTGAAGTTTTAAAATTTCAGAGGATAGATGGGAAGTTTTGTTAATTTACATTTAAGTCCATGTATAATTATCAATCTTTCATCTTCTTTTCCCACATTTTTTGACATCTTCTCTTTCCTCTCATTTCTTCTTCTGCGTAACTACCTTCTTCTTATCTCTCCTATCCATTTCTCTTCCATCTTCCTTCGATTTTACCCTCAATTTCTTCATTTTTCTGTTATATTTCTCGCGCGCAGTGATTTGCGATGAACGCAGGGAAGTTACGTTTCATTTTTTTGGCAATTTTGCCAATTTAAGCTTCAATTTGCAGAGTCTAACACAATTAGACCTTCATTTGTGTTATCTCCGTAAGTAGTGTCTTAGCTATGACGTTTTATGCGTATTTTGTAAAAAAAATCATTTTTTGTTTACTTTCTTTGGTTCATGTGATATTTTAAGGTTTGTGTAGGTTATATTGGGTATTAATTGGAAATTTCTCTTTTATTTTGTATTTTTGTGAGTTGTTCTTACAGATTTGTGCTAATATTTGTGTTGTTGCTATTGTTTCTTAGATGTGTAAGAAGACTTACCTCACTGCTGCTGCAATCGAGAAGGAAGGAGGACTTGTATGTTTTATTAATTTTCAGCAGTGATGTTTTAGATATAGTTGTTGGTGTTTCTCGTTTTCAGTTTGATGTTTCGTATTTTAGGCTTTAAGTATTGTTATCTGTGTTGGTGTGAGGTTTTAATTTCAGCTTTGTGGTGTTTTCATGCTTAAGTTTGCAATTGATGTTCAGTTTTGATTGTGTGTGATATCTTATGGTTTTGTGTCAATTTGTGCTAATTTTTCTGGTGTTGTTGTTGTTTCTTAGATGTCTAAGAACGCTTGTCCACTGTTGCTGCAATCGAGAAGGAAGGACGATCTGTAAAATTTTCTATTTTTCAGATGTGATGTTTTAGATACTGTTGTTGATGTTTCTAGTTTTATGTTTGATGTTTGATGTTTAGGTTTTAAGTACTATTTTATGTGTTGGTGTGATGTTTTAATTTCAGTATTTGATGCTTGTAGTGTTTTAAGTGTGCAGTTGATCTTCAGTTTTGTTGTTTTGATTGTATGTGATATCTTAGGTTTTTGTTACTATTTGTGCTAAATTTTGTGGTGTTGTTGTTTCTTAGATGTCTAAGAGCACTTACGCATTTTTGCTGCAATCGAGAATGAAATAGGAACTGCAAGTTTTGTTATTTTTCAGATGTGATGTTTTAGATTTTGTTGTTGATGTTTCTCGTTTTCTGTTTACTGTTTGTTATTTCATGTTTTAGGTTTTAAGTATTTTTATATGTGTAGTTGTTATATGTATTTGATGTTTCTCAATGTAGTTGTCATGATGTTATGTGTGCTTTTGTGATATTTTAATTTCATATATTGATGTTTTAATTACTGTATGTGATGTTTTATATTACTCCCTTCGTCCCACCATTATTGGCATATTTACTTTTTCAGAGTCAAATTTAGAAAACTTTGACTCTAAATATGAGCTAATATATTTATAAAAAATATATCATGTGACATATTGTTATATTCGTCTTAACATCTATTTTCTATATATTAATTTTTAATGTGATTTTTTTATATGTAACTAGAGTTATTGACGGCTAAACATGATCATTGAAGACTGTAAAAAAGTAAATATATCAATAATGGTGGGACGGAGGGAGTATTTCAAAGGAATACTCTCAAAGTCAGAGCTCTACTATGCCATTGATGAGTTAATAAAAATGGTATGAGGAATCATGCTCCTGAAGGTGTTCCCTTGAACAGAGGATCGAAAATCAACCTTTAATCATTGCATTGATAGAGTAGAAGAGTCATCCTCTTCGAAACCAGCAGGAGAGAAGGCAAGTCTATGAATAAGCAAGCAACGAAGGAAAAAAAGTCAGGGGAAAAACTTGAATTTGATTGTTTGGGATATATTGTGTGAGAATGTTGTTTTATAAATATTGGTTTATTTGTTAGAGCTGAGACACTAGATTGTTGTTGATGTTTTATGTTGATTTGGATTTTTAATTTTTTTATGTTAGTGGTTTTTAGGGCATTTAAACTATTTTGCACAAAATGATGTTTAATGGTATGATAGTTATGGCGATTGACATTTTTATATGCTAATTTTATATGTATTTGTTGTGCAAGTGATGATTCATTGAATTCGTTTGATTTTTGAGTTATCAGTGTATGATGTTTTATGTCTTTTCATCTGTAATATACATAAAGTGATATGTATCATTTTACATCTGTAAATTATCATGTAAAATATGATGTTTTACTTATTTTCAATAGTTTGAGATATTTCAGATTTGATGTTTAACTATTTTAAATATGATGTTTTAATATTTAGACTTAAATTTTATACACAAGCCCAAAACATGGGCCATGACCCATTAAATTTTAACCCATATATGAAATCAAATTCAGCCCAGTCCCAATCCTTCCTCTTGGCTAAAACCTGACCCGTCGCTTCGCCGGAATTCGCCCAGCTCTGGTGGGGTGGAGATGGGACAACCACTGGATCTACTGAGTGGGGCCCTTCGTCAAGGTTGCTCTCTCCGGCCTCTCCTACGAGTACAACATCACACACTCTGCAGATCAGCCTCCCCACCACCAATCTCTCGCTCCCGAAGACTACTAGTTACTTCATCTTCCATTTCCCTAATTTCTTCAATATCGATATGTACCTGCTCTCTGTTTCCCTTCTGGAGATGATAATAATAAATAACCATTTTTTGTCTTGTTCAAAAAATAAGAAGAAAAAGAATTCAAGTTGAACATGATTCGATCCATTAATGAATCGAATTTCACTGAACCCGTTGATGAATCTGATCCTCGCAAATCCAATCGTCCCTTCGCTGGCAGAGGTAGGGTTTTGCGTCTGCGTAGGAAGGGAGTCCATATTCAGTGGGAAACACCGTGATGGAAGTATGGCTCAACCCAGATGCACTGTCGTTGACGACCTCTGGCGATGAAACAATGAAGACAACTCGAATAGGCGAAGGCAAAGATCCATGGTGACGGCGATGGCACAATCAGGCGGATGAGGGATGGAAGGAGCAGGAGTTATATTTAATTGCACATTGGTCCCTATATTTCAGCCTTCTCTTTAAAAAGTACCCTGAATCATAAATAATAACATTTAAACCCCCCGAATTATTAAAATTCCCATTTTTATGATAAATAGTCCATGATCTCAAAATTAGAATGAGCTGCAATTTCTAGGAAAATTCAAATAGACTAAAGCATTCCAACAGAAGAAAATGTCTCATCACAATCCATCTTATGAACTTGTTTATACCCTTCAAATACCAGTCTAGCCTTGAAAACACAAAAGTCTGATTTCATTTTGAAGTCAATCATTTTAGTCTTACACTTTTAGTAATTCAACCAAATCCAAACTTGGTTTTCATACATAGAGTCTATTCCGAATTTCATGGCCTTGAGCCATTTTGCGGAGTTAGGGCTTTTCAAAGCTTAACTTTAAGTCATAGGTTCATCACTTTCTAAAAGTATGATTTCATAGTTTTCACTCGCATGGACATAAATGTACCTTCGTTCGAATCCTATACATTGCTGACCAACGTGGGGCATGAACGTTTTCAGTAGTCTTTAAGACTTTTCCCGTATTTTATCTTCACCGCTTCACATGAAGGGATTGATGTTTCCATAACTGATTTTTGCTCACCTCAAAATTTATTGAAGTTTTAATTCCTCCCACTTGTCATTTTGGAAAGATAATACTTCTCCAAAAAGACACATTCTCGAGCAACAAAACACAGTTCTCAGAATGATTGTGGAAGTAATACCCCTTTCTCTTTTGGATATCCCACAAAGAGACATTCATCAAACTTGGTGCAAGCTCACTGGGAAACATCGTTTCACATATGTTTCGCAACTCCAAATGTTGAATAGAAAAGACATTCAAGGAACCCTTCCTTGCATATCCCATATGTTGTCATTCTTACCGCTTTAGACAATGGCAGGTTCAATGTGAACACTACCATTTTAGAAAAGCATGTCCCTCATAAGAAAACTGGAAGACTGGTATGACCCATCATTGAACTAACCATATCCAATAAGGTATCATTTATCCTTGCTGACACACCATTCATTAAGGTGTTTCTACAGGATTCAATTATGAAAGAATGTCACATAATCTCTGCTGGTCAACAAATTCCTGACTCAAATATTCACCACATCAATCCAATTGAAGTGTTTCAATTTTTTTGCCAAGTATATTCTAAACTTCATTTTGAAAATCCTTAAATCGGATAAAAGAATCAGACTTGCCTCACATCAAGCAGACAACTATATCCACTCAATTTTCAGGTGAAACTAAGGAAGTCATGAATCCACCTTTCTAGTGGAACACATTTGGTCTACAAAATACTTTGTTAATAAGACCTAATAGTTCACTTGCTCCGTCATCTATCACTATGAAGGGTGATTTTGTCATTTTTCCATCACAATATCTGCAGGTCTCAATCGGCTCCTAGTCAAATGATTCCACAGTTCCCTCCCACTGGAGTCACTGCATGCACTTTATGTTCATGTGGCCAAATTGACAATTCCAGAGGTATCCCAGACTCGAATAATTTTTTTTAGCCCTTTTGATACTTACGTCATAAACTTGTCCATCCATATAAAGCAAACAAAGACAATTGTCTTATTTTGCAAAACTATAACACGTCCATTTAAATTGGAACAACCTTTTATCCCTATTACAATGGAAAATCTTATGTGTCAAACACAAAATGGTGAATGTATTTTTGTAACATTCGGATCAAAACAACTATTATATGATCCAGTGTAAGCCCAAAAGGCATTGATAAACTGTAAGTTCCTACGGTTAATTTAGCAACCCTTGCTTCATTTCCCTCATGTAGGTTGACCTCTCATTAAATTTAACTCCTACTTTGATCTCTCCACAATTTTGAAATTGTGAGACACATATGGTATCCAATACCCATCGGTAGAGTTATTACAATAGAGATTGTCTTTGACGTAAATAACTGCAATTTCACCTACTTGCCCATTCTCCGTCCTCCAAGAACAAGGGACAGTATCCTTTCTAGTGGCATGTGTCATTGCAGTAGAAGTATTGGGACATTTCAGACTTTACAACTTTCTGCTTCCTAACAGTATGTTGTGTCTT
>JAULKM010000009.1:612854-633571 GCA_032355605.1 Rubia tinctorum
AGCCAAGCACATTGATATTGACTATCATTTTGTGCGTGAGATGGTGTCTTCTGGCAAGCTCAAGGTTGCTCATGTTTTTACGAACTTGCAGCTTGATGACATCTTTACAAAGAGATTACCTTGTCCTTAGTTTAAGTTCTTGTGTTCCAAGTTTTGCGTTGCGACCAGTCCTATGCTTCGCTTGAGGGGGGTAATAGAGATATAATTGATTTAAAATCAGGATAAGAAAGGAATACTATTTCTGATTGTTTTTGTATATATCATGTTCCATATTTGTTTCTACTTTGTATACCCCTTGTACTCCCTATATATATATATATATATGAATACACACAGCCATTATGATGTGTGAGTTTCACATTCTATCAAGGAAGATGACACTAGTGGCATGAGACTAATTATTACTAAATCAGGACTAATTTAGTTAAACACACACATTGAAACTGAAATGTATAACCACATATATTTTTATCTGACTAAATAATAAAAGCAAAGCTATCTACACTGTGTTAAATTAGTATATCTTATTTAAATAATAGTGAGAATAATTTCTAATGGACTAACTGAAGAAAATTAAATTTGATCTTTGGCTAGGACTTTATTATCGAAATCTCAATAGATAAAGCACGCATTTAAAAGAAAATTATTTTAATTCAATTTCATATTTATTCCAATTTCGACGAGTTCGTTATGGTCAAAATCCAGACAAGGGGAAAGCAAGAGTGGGATTTGAGTGGGTGATGTAGTACGTAATATAGGAAGAATGAAACGTTAGGATTTACAACATAAAATGTTGACTTTTATTAATTATGATCAAAACAAGTATAAAAATTACATAAGAATGCCTCCTATATTTATAGGATACTAAATCTCCTAATGAGAAAGGGAAAATAAAACTAAATCTCCTAAGGGAAAAGGGAAACGGAAAGTAAATCTTCTCCTAAAGAAAAGGAAAATGCCTTAATTAAAGAAAGCATAGTAGATGACCAAATTAAGGGAAGCAAATATTCTAATTAAATGAAGCAAATAAAATGTCATCATGCCAGTCTCACTTGTCCATAAATACCAACCCTTATGCCACATCAGTGAGCCAGGATTGGGCTAGGAGAGGTAGATAAGGAGATGATGGGAAGGGCGAGCGTTGGATGGAGGGTAGTATTGGTCGGCAATTGATAGAGTTGAAGGGGAGATGGTTTTCTAGCGGTGGTTTTTGATAAGCGAGAGTTGGAACCTGGAAGCATTTCTAAAGGTGGGGATGGGCGAGGTTTCTCTTGAGGTGGGTTTGGGGTGTGGGATTTGGTGCTAAAGGTCCGTTGCAGATCGATCGTCTGAGCGCTTACGAGGATGATCATTTTAGAATTGCTAATGTACATAGTTTGTCTGTCGATTTGCATTTCACATAATGATGATCCACAATTGAATTGATTGAGTTGAATTCAAATTTTTATTTGTATAAAACTTGTTATAAATACAAGATGTAAGTCAGTGATGAGACATGCTTATAAAAAAAATTAAAGGAAAATGCACCAAATGGGCTTTAGAAGAGCCCAATAAGGAAATCAATCTCATCTACATGGGCCCCCTAATCAAACAAAATCGTCAGCCCACAATAGCCTTTAGCTATTTCTTCTTGTCTAACCAATTCATTTCATATCATAACTCCCCGTTTCTATTTTTTTCCCGTTCGAAGAAAATATCTCATAAAATTAATAATCATCGAGAAAAATAATAAAAATTCATACATGAATGCGATTTAGCTGCGAAAATCCGACCGCGATTCTCTGAACCGAGGTAAAATCCAATCATATATCGATTTCAGTTCCGACTATATTTCATACTGGATTTGTTCTTAATTTTATTTTTTGTTTGCAGAAAGCTATGGACGTGGAATTGATTACCGAAGAAGATGAAGATTATCTGAGCAATGAAAATAATGCTGTAAGTGCTTCTTCATGTTTTGCACCCTTGAAATTTTTATATAGTAGCTGAGATTTTGATTTCTGGAGCATGAATTATGCTCCTGTGAAATAATTATCTTTCAGCTATACATTATAGTGTTTGGGAATTGGTAATTTTCATCTTGTGTAGCTCATACTTTAGTGATTCAGAGTAATTTGTTTACGGGGTGATGTTAATGATGTAACCGAGCTTTGCAATTTACGAGTTTAATAAAACTATGGCCACGTGGATGATTTATTTGAGTCTGGGAGACTTTTTTCAGTTTTCTTGCTTCTTGTTCTTGGAGATAAGACGTTGTAAATGTTTATTATAGTATGGTGAGGGTTTAGTCGTGCTGTGTGTTCTGGATCTAATGGAAACGAGCTCCCTTTATGTGCAGGAGTATATTGATTTTGCGGGCGTAAGGTGTGGTATTTGTATGGATGTCGTCATTGACAGAGGAGTACTCGATTGCTGCCAACATTGGTATGGTTCTTTATAGGTGTTTTTTCCTGGTCTTTATAGCAAAATGAGACATTTGTACTAGCATTTTGTACATACTTGTTTACATTGGATTTGAACAATGGCCTGAGGTTGTCATTTGAATTTCAGGTTCTGTTTTACATGCATTGACAACTGGGCTTCAATCACAAATCTATGCCCACTTTGCCAAATTGAATTTCAAATGATCACATGTGTGCCTGTGAGTAAGAAACCCTTGAGTTTATCCTGGTTATTTTTATTACAATCCTCTCTTGACTTCATTGTAAATCCGTTGTCATTTCCGTGTACTCCATAACAAATTCATGGTTTTTGGGTTCTGTTAGAGCATAGCTATCTTTTGCTCTGGAAATTTTCTGGCACCCAATATGTGATGTTGCTAGTAATTTCTGAAGAAGATAGCCTTATCCTTTTTGAAATTTAGCTGAGGCTTGACTATATTTTGAAGGTATTTGATACAATTGGCAGCAACGAGACTGATGAGGATTTAGATTCAAGGTAGCTGACTTTTTCCCCTCATCTTTTAAATGCAGTTACATCTACTCCAAAATGTAGATATCCCCATTTACATGTTAGATTCATGCAATTTGAAGGAAGTGTGTGGCAGCACTTCCATGTGATATGCTTATAAAGATGAGGAATGAAAGGCTTGGTTGGATCAACTACAAAGTATATCAGATTTTGTGTTCACTAGAATGTCAATATGTTTTGGTGGTCTTGTACCATGTAAATCGGACGCTATCTGAATACTAATTGTAAAATTTATTTGATTCCATCTACATTTAGGGTTGGAATGCACAGGTGTTTCTTTCTTCTTTTAGGAAGTTAATAGGTACCATTTCTGTGTAAGTATTTTTGTTACTCCCTCTGTCTCATTTTTAAGTACACAACTCGTGTTTGGCCCAAGGATTTAGGGAGAAGTAAATGTGTGGAGAAGTAGTAGAGAGATGAAACGATATAGAGAAAATGTGGAAGTGTATGAGTGAATATTAGTAGAAATTTGCCACACAGAGTGTGAACTTATTTGTGAAAGTCCAAAACGGAAAAGTGTAAACACAAAAATGGGAAGGAGGAAGTACTATTATTTCTCTTGAAATAAACCACAAGTAGCCAGAGAAAGAAAACTTGATTTTCTGTATAAGATAGCTGTAACTGAATCTTGCAGAGGCTTCAGTTATCCATAAATCCAACCTGGTTACTAGTTGTACCCATGCAAATTTACAATGATTGTATGTTTTAAGTAGTTAAGGTGTTGCATCTTGGCTGTGAATTGGTAAGTAACTTTACATGCTTTTCTGGCTTGGTGCAGAGATGATGATTGGTGCATTGAAGGACAGAATAACACGACTTCCTTTCCTTCATATTATATTGATGAAAATGTAAGCCAATGACATGTGCTTCTTTGTTCATGGTGTTGTGGTTTTAATTATGTATATGGCACATTTATAAACTATCTAATTCCCTGCTGTTGTACACCTAAATAATACATATAATCCCTCTGTCCCTAAATGTATGCCTTACTTGCCATTTTAGGTGTCCCTAATTCAATGTCTCACTACTGGAATTCCCTCCCTTTTCCCACTCGCTCTCCCTTTCCTATTTAATTTTAATTTCCACCTAAAATCTCACCTTTTACACAAGTAAGACATACACTTAGGGACTGAGGGAGTTGATGATTTTCTTTATTACTTTAGTAGTTTAGTTGGAATGATGATAACTCCTTTGGAGCATTTAAGGACTGCTCTATTGTTTAAATTGATGATTGATAACTGAGGGTTAGGGATTTTTTTACAAAATTGGTTTTTGAGTACCAGTAGGGCTTGTTCTTTCCAATAGTGATGCATAACAGAGAAGGACATGTTTGTGGGCAAACTACTACTGTGTAGATTCTCCATGTAAACTTCAGCTGCATGACCCTTTTTTCTTTTAGTGTTAGAACTGGACCCTAGGCAGGTTGTGTGGGTTTACACAGTGTCTAAAGGTTTGGAAAAGGCTTTAGTTTCAAACATGGGGTAATATTTTGGATTGTTTCCTGAATCAAGTCTAGACAGTTACATTAGATAGTTTACCATATTCTTTTCCAAAAAAAATAAAATAGAACTGTTTTTGGTATGCTTGTGGAAATTTTCAAACGGTATTTGGTTGGGCCTTCAGTTTTGATTAAATCTTTTTTGACCAGGAAATTGTGATGCATTTTGTCATCTTGTAGGCAGTTGTCTGTTTGGAAGGTGATGGCTGCAAAATTCGGAGTATATCTGCAACATTTGAGCCAGATTCAGTTCTTGATACCTCAATTGCCTGTGATGCCTGTGATGTATGGTATGCTTATTCATTCTCTTGCCAAGCTTAGTTATACTGGCTGAATCACCTTGTTTCAACAGAAAAATTCACTAGGTCCTATATTTTCAACAGTAACTACAAGTCTTCAAATCCTAATAACGTTAGCAGCTTCATAGAATTCAGAACCGCAAAACTAATCTTTTCTTTTTGGCTCAACTTGGATGTAGCCTATCATATGTACAATATACCTAATTTCTAGTAGTGCGTAAGATGGCGAGACTGTATTGCTCCATTTACAAATCTATGTATAAGCTAATTTGAGTTCCTTAACCAAGAAAGTTCTGTTGTAATTGATGTTTATGTTGACTCTATCTGACGACGCAATGCACGATTTTATTAGGTATCATGCCATTTGTGTTGGATTTGATCCTGAAGGAACTTGTGAGAATTCATGGCATTGTCCAAGGTTAGTATTAGGAATTCATTGCATAGATCTATAGATTCCTTCTTTTCACCACCTCTCCACCTTTTTTTTGTGTAAGACAAAGTAGTCCTTTATTTTTACAGCTCCTATCTTCAGAAACTAGTTATCATGCTGGCATTTGGAGATAACTTTTTCTGAAGTTTTTATTTTTGTTGCCTATCTTTGTAAAAAAGTACATTCACAAGCCATTTTAAATTTTTTAATGTAATGTAATTTCCTTTTTCTTTCCTTGGTTTATTTATTGTGCTCCATGTGTGTTTCCAGCTGCTTTAGTTTTATCTGGGTGTAGTTATCTCAATTAATAAGTAGATGCTGAAGCAACCTCTTTTAACTGTCTTGAATCTTACATTTGAGGTTGATGCAGGTGTCTAACTGGTCAGAAACCTGAAAACCTGGAAGATGATGCTCCACTGTCAGTTGACGCTCCACTGTCAGTTGACGCTCCACTGTCAGTTGACAACATGATGCCTGATCAAAGCATTGATATTGATGTTCTCACAGGCTCTAAGAGAAAGCACGAAGATACCAGGTTATCATTCATGGCCTGAATTGGCTTAAGCTCTCGGAACTGGTCTTTTGTGTCCATTGTGATGCCCAGTAAATTCTGAATTTAGTTCTTCATGATATGTCTCTCTTTACTATTCTGTTAATTTAAAAATCCAGGGGAGCATTTTTGAAGCAAAATCTGATGAAAAAGATGTACTATACACCGCAGACTTCATAGTTTAAGTAAAAATCCCAAATTATTTCTTACTGAAGAATGAAGACAGCCACAAATCAGTCTAGTTGAAACAAATTGTGCTTTTAATTGTCTACATTGAGATGTAGACATGCTGCTGGTTTTATTCTTCTGCTTTTCCTTGTCCGACACGTTGCTGGTTTATCTCCCGTTCAAGATTAGGTTGTCTTGGAAGACTAGAAATTATGTGGGCGAATCATTCTTTGTTATGCCTCCTAGCTTCTGAGGTCTTGGACCTTGCTTATGCTAGAATATTGAGTCAAAGGACATACAGTATTGAAAAATGACTCCTGGATGGTTAAGATTATTTTTGTTTGATTCCCCCCCACCCCCCAATGTATGCATGATGAGTTGTAAGAGGGTGGTGTCAGCCCATCAGCTATGCATCCCTGTTAATTGAAAGTTCTACAGAATATTAGTGCTGTTAATGATTTGCAGAGTTCCTGATGCTGGTGCTGTTGAAGCTGAACTCGATGATAAAGCTTCTCCAAAGAGAGTAAAGGTTGAAGCCCCGGAGGAGAACAATCAACTAATTTCTTTGGAAGATCCTTCCTCTGTTTCCGATGATGATAAGTTTTCGATAACCACTGAGAATGTAGAGTCAACATGTGAATCTGAAAAGAATGGTGATATTATGAATATAGTTCAGGACACTGTTGGTAGACGTAGAAAGCTAGCTGCTTGTGCCAATGCCACCAATGCGGTCTCTGAAGAAGGAGAAAATGTTGCTCGCTTGAGAGTAAAGAAGATCATGAGGAGAACTGGTGATGATGCAGATTCATCATTACAAGTTCAGAAGCTTCGGAAAGAAATCAGGGAAGCTGTTCGTAATAAATCAACTGAAGAAATTGGAGAACGTATATTTGATCCAAAACTCTTGGCTGCTTTTAGAGCAGCTATTGCTGGAGAGGAGACTGAATCAAAGAAGCCTCCTTTAGATTTGAAGGCAAAGAAGGCCTTGTTTCAAAAGGGTAAGGTCCGTGAAAATTTAACAAAGAAAATTTATGGGGTTGGAGGAAAACGAAAACGAGCATGGACTCGTGACTGTGAAGTCGAGTTTTGGAAACATCGCTGTTCAAAGTTTTCTCGGCCTGAAAAGCTTCAGACCCTGAATTCAGTTCTCAATCTCCTAAGGAATGATGCTGGTAATAAGGAGGTAAGGCGTGACAATGATGGGGAGGGAAATTCCATTCTTTCGAGATTATACTTGGCAGATACTTCAATTTTTCCAAGGAAAGAGGACATTAGGCCCATTGCAGCCCGAAAAGATGAGGTGATTTCTCAAAAGAACAAACAGAAGCATTCGCCTCAAGATCATGATAGGAATCCACCAAAGAGTGAGGTTCCAAAAAAGCCGGGTGTTGCTCCGCCTATGGAAAGCAAACAGCCCAAGAAGGACGTCTCAGGTCTTAAGACTGATACTTTAAAGACTGATAAGAGACAATGGGCTTTAGAGTTTCTTGCTAAAAAAGCAGGAACAAATGTCACGAAAGAAAAAGAAGAGGATAGTACCATTCCCAGGGAAAAGTATCCTTTACTAGTAAGTTGTATTTTATTTGCTTACAGTTATTTGCGGTTATCTTTTAAGCGTTACAACAAAATGTCTTTGAACTTTATGCAGGCTAAGCTTCCAAAAGATATGCAACCAGTTTTGGCTCCAATACACCGCAATAAAGTTCCTATATCAATCAGACAGGTGAAAAATGCACGCTTCACTTCCTAATCTTTATCAAAATATGTCTTTTCAACTCAATTATTTTCATTTCATTTCTGTTTGTTTATTTATTTACTTTTGGTTGTCATTGCGGTGTTTGATGTTTCTTTTTGAATAATTAGGGCTGGTACATGTCAGGACTCTGGTCCTGGAAAACAACAGAAGAGAACTTAAACTGAACTGGAACTTTATTAATTGAATTACAAAGACCTCTTAGCATATTCGTGTGGTGTGTTTATTTCAGTATATAACCAGAATTGATTTCTAGATAGTTTGGTGGAGTGGAGGTTTAATTTCATATAAGATACTAGTAACAGAGTTAGAATTTGCTGTTGAAAGTATTTTAAACTTCAAGCCCTTAAGATGGCTAGGGACTAGGTCACATATGTCAACATGATCAGTTCACCTATCCTCGTTTTTTATTTTCCTGCACTCAGGAACATCCAAAACACAGTTATGCACAGTCCTTGCCTGAAACACCATGGAAAGTGGCAGTTCCTTTTCTGATGGATTGTAAAATGATTGACGTACAGGCTCAGCTTTACCGCCTAACAGAACACTTTTTGCGAGAGGCAAATTTGCCAGAGCTGGCTGTTGCTGATGCTGTTAATGTTGAGAAGGAGGTCGCAAATAGATCAAGCTGCAAGGTAGTCTACTTGAATCTGTGCTCACAGCAGCTGTCTCGTAGATCAGATAGTGTGAACTCAGGGAAAGAACAGACAACTTCAAGTTCTGCAGTTCAGTCTGATGTGCCCGAAGGAAGTAGTAATGACCCTTATTTAGATCACGAGGCCTATGAAGCATTGAGATTGGCTGGGCTGGCTGATACTCCTCCAAGCAGTCCACCTCAGCCGGTGAAAGATACCGAGGTTGCTGTTCTGTCGGGAGAGAATGAGGATGATGGACCTGATAATGTAATTGAAATAGATGCTCAACCAGAGCTCGACATTTATGGTGATTTCGAGTATAACTTTGAAGATGATGACATCATCGGCTCTTATGCTAATGCTGTAAAGAAAACTCAGGAGCCACTGCAGGACGGGTCCGGAATGAAAGTGCTTTTCTCCACCATTAACCTCGAAAAATCAAATGGATCCCAAGTCATATCAGGTCACGAAGGACCCGTGCCTACTGTTCAAGTGTGTCCTACGGAAACTGGAAGCTCAGTTAGAGGTAGCGAGGCACGTGATAAACAGCCTCAGACTGATATAGCTGAAGAAGAGAACGGCGATCTTTCTCTTGCAGAGAGTGAGGAATTGTACGGACCCGATAAAGAACCATTGGTTGTGAAGTATCCCGAGACTCTGGTGATAAAGCCACCTGAATCGGTTGATGGTAAAGTCCCTGAGATTAGAAATGGATCTGAAACTGTGAAAGAAAATGCAGAAAAAGTACGTAGGAAAAAGGATGGCTCCACGGCGAACTCTGACAAGCAAGCAGACCATAATTTTGTTCTCAAGAAGGTAACTAACTGACAACCTTTATCATCTGCGACACTTTTTTGTGCATTAGGATCTTCTCCAACACTTTCGACACTCTTTCTTTTTCGATGATGAAAAATGACTAATTCTGCTTAGGTCGAGGCCTATGTGAAAGAGCACATCCGGCCGCTGTGCAAGAGCGGCGTGATCACTGTGGAGCAGTACCGGTGGTCCGTGGGGAAGACGACGGAGAAAGTTATGAAGTATCACTGGAAGGAAAAGAATGCGAATTTCCTCATCAAAGAAGGGGAGAAAGTGAAAAAACTGGCCGAGGGCTACGTGGAGACTGCTCAGCAGTCAGTCAAAACCTAACACTTCCTCGGTCCTCAGTAAGATTCCTACTTTCTATTTTCGTCCGTCTCAATCAAATGTTACTATTTTTCTACCTTGGCTGAAATTTGTGATTAAAATTTGGTCAGGTCATTCCAAAATCTCACTTTCTCTCCTACAGTAGATTGTATAAATGCCCGTGCAAAAAGGTTATATAATCCTTACGCTGGGATGGATGGAGGGGAGTAGTATATGTTAGAAGGTAATTTAGTTCCTCATGTAAAATGGCTGATGTTTCCTCGATGTTATTGTTGATCCATTGTTTAGTGTGGACACAAAAATATGGCTTTACTCATTGTTTTGGAACTCCATTTGATTGTTGAAGCTCCTATAAAAATGTTGGACGTAATTTCTGCGCTTAGTTTGGCAGAGCTTCAACAAACAGGCAGAACAAATAAAGAACTACCTCAAAGTAATTCATGCAACCTATACAGTTCAAATTAGTAAAATGGAAAGTAGAGTCAATCCAGGAAACGATGAAATTACCATGATTTAATGCCCACTAATCCAAAGTTTAGTGTAGCCACAACGTTTCAAACTTCAAAGAGTTTGATTTTCAACTAATAATGCAAGAATTAAACCAATTATGAAATAAATATCAACTTGAAAAAGAAGAAGCAATCAGATTAAAATAACTCACAGTGGTTCAACATCGATCATAGGTGCAATGATGAACAAATTTTTTTTACGAATATGATAGTTATAGCGTTGCAAGTATTTGCTAAACTATTATAATTGTTTCCTGTACATTTTCAATAGATAGCAAATATTGACTGGACTAATCATTTCTCTTATCAAAATGCATCTAGCAAGTATTCATAGAACTAAATATGCATTCTAATAGTATTACAAGTGAAAAAACCTAATACTCATTTGTAGCAATTGTTAATTGTTCTCTATAAGAGTTTTTCAATTTCGAAATTCAACCAAAATAATCATTACACTAAGAAATTTAAATTGTTTCCCCACTTCCTATAAAAAAATAGATGGAGCAGCGAACGCAATCAAACAGTTTTAGACACTTGGTTTTTCCGCCATCGTACCTCGATGGCTAGCCTAGGGCTTCCTTGATCACGAGCTTGGACTCGGGAAATTGTTAAGGTATAGACCGCGAGGTCCAACCCTAGGATCCAAAGAGATCATGTGGCCCATACGAGGTGGATCCTAGGCGAGATGTGACGTCACCCACATACATTGATATAAGCAAACGAGCAAGAGCGAAATGTAACTTTTTTGAATTCACCTCACGAGACACTACCCACTACACCGATAACCTCATCAAACTCTAAAATCTTAATTGAGACATTGAAGTGTGCTTCAGAGCTATACCGCTCATGTTAACACGTATTTTATGCCTCACAAAACATAAATACGCTACCCACCAATTGAGACATCTTTAACTATATCTTAAAATTTACTATTTTTACATTTTTTAAATAGATATTTTTTACATTAAAGTATAATATACACATCATATATGTTGTCATACTACATCACAACACACACAAAATGTAAAAAAACACATTACTATGAGAAGTGGAGTAAGTTCTAACTAAGCATAGTACGAGTAGCATTTTCAAAAGGAAAAAAAAAAAGAAAAAAAAAAGAGAGAGAAGGCCAATTCAACAATTCGACATATCTTGTGTCGTTCTACCGCACTTATCAATCCGCCATGGTTTCTCGTCTCTGGTGATGAAAATGAACCGGTAAACTGCGCTTCTCTTCCTCAAGTTCTATAGTTCATTATGAAAGCCTTTCCCTCCTCAAAAGTATGACAATTTCTGCTCTCCTTTTGCCTCAATGAATTGAGTCCTTTTCTAGATAGAACCCTCTTAAAAAATGCATTCAGGAATCGATTTGGGCACTCGGAAAATCCATGTTTCACCTTCAATTTTCAAGACCCGACAACCCTTTTCTCCTCTTAGTTTTTCATCACTGCCCGTTACATTCCCACTTCAAAATCGCCACCAAAATTTGAACTTTACTGTGAACAGAATCAACAGATTACATTTTTGCCACTCCCCAAAAGCTAGTAAATCCAATCCCAGTTCAGATAGTGCTGAGAAAGATGATTTTGTGACCAGGGTTTTGAAGGAAAACCCAAGCCAAATTGAGCCCAGGTATCTAGTTGGGAATAAGCTGTACACATTGAAAGAGAAGGAGGATTTGGATAAGCAGAAGGGTTTGGATTATAATGGGGTAGCTAGGCTTTTAAAAAGATTGAATTTGAAGTCCCTTGCGTCAAGAACTACTGGGGAAGAATCTAAAGATGAGGTGCATTTGAAGGACATCTTGAGGGAGTTTAAAGGGCAATTGTATGTGCCAGAGCAGATTTTCGGGGCGAATTTACCCGAAGAGGAGGAGTTTGATAAGACTCTGGAGGAATTGCCTAAGATGGGGGTTGAAGACTTCAGGAAGCACATGAAGAATGATAAGATAAAGCTGTTGACTTTCAAGGAAAATAGTGGGACTTCTATTGGATTTGGGTTAAGGGATTTTGTGGTGGAGTTGAAGGAAATTCCTGGCGCAAGGCGTTTGCAGAGAACTAAATGGTAGTTTGTTGGATATTTGGCCTCTATCATTTTTCTTTTGGAAATGTTTATATGTTTTGTGATAGTGTTTGAATTTTTTCCCCAGGGCAATGAGGGTTGATGAGAACCAAGCACGGGTTCTGCTGGATGAGTATACGGGCCCTAGATGCGAAATAGAGAAGCAAGTGACGGTATTCATTTAATCCTGACTTTATGTGGAATTCTTTTTATATTGGAGAATTGTGTATGGGTGATGATTATTTTCTGCTGTTCACTTCTAGAATGCTTAGATTCTGGAAGGGAAGGGTCAAATGTCACAGGGGTTAGTTTAGGTAGATACTGATTTAAAAGGAGTAAATGTTTGACAGGAATGTAATGTGATCTTTGAAGGTCAGTTATAAAAAAACTCAGGCTCATTTTTTTATAACTGACCTTGCATTAGATCAATTTGAAGCTGTATTGTTTTAATTATTGCAATTGTATCGTTGTATGATGTTTGGGTAACTATGCTAGTCTTTCGTTGAAGTTCTTGAACTTATCTTATCTTTCTTGTGGACCATTTGTGCAGTCTTGGGTAGGAAAGTTGCCTGAATATCCTCATCCCATAGCATCGAAAATATCAAGTAGGTTGATGGTGGAACTGGGAGTGGTGACGGCTGCTATGGCTGCACTAGCACTTGTTGTCGGTGGGTTCCTTGCTTCAGCGGTCTTTGCAGCAACGAGCTTCATCTTTGCTACGGCCATATATGTAGTGTTGCCAGTGGCAAAACCTATTCTGAAGTTATCGTTTGGTCTTATTTTTGGTGTTCTGGAAAAAGTATGGGAGAATTTTGTTGATATTTTCATTGATGGAGGATTCGCGAAGTTGTATGAAGTTTATACTTATGGTGGTGTGTCTGCCAGTATTACAATGCTTAAACCGATTCTACTTGTATTTGGAATTATGGTTGTACTGATTCGTTTCACTCTATCAAGGAGGCCAAAGAACTTCAGAAAATGGGTAAGCTTTGCATCCAGTGACTTCTTATGGCATTTCAACAGAGTGAATGGTTTGACTAATATTTTGCCGCTTCTTATATGACTTGCAGGATATCTGGCAAGGCATTGAGTTCTCTCAGTCCAAACCACAAGCTCGCGTGGATGTTAGTATCTATCATTTTCATTTCAGCATCTCTTTTCTCGATGTTATTATGCATCAATCTTGGTAGAAGGTTGCAGTAATCCATTTTACTCGTTCAGGGTTCAACAGGGGTCTTATTTAATGATGTGGCTGGAATTGAGGAAGCTGTAGAAGAACTCCAGGAAGTAAGTCGTTGCTAGAGTGATTTACATCCCAGTACTTTTCCGTTTTAACTTTTTCAATAAGAGCGGAGTTATTTTAATTTGTTATTGGATGTGTACGGCAATTTTCTTTGACACTTTGGAATCATGTTATAAATTTCAATTTGTTTTACTTAACAGTTGGTTAGGTACCTAAAAAATCCAGAATTGTTTGATAAAATGGGGATCAAACCTCCCCATGGAGTTCTTCTGGAAGGTCCTCCAGGTTGTGGCAAGGTGTGTTCTATTTTTTGAGGATTATGGTTCGTGATTATAATTTTGAGATGGGTTTCTTAGTTTTCTGAAATAGTGAATCTCTTTTTCTTTAGACATTAGTTGCAAAAGCTATAGCTGGTGAAGCTGAAGTTCCATTCTATCAAATGGCTGGCTCTGAATTCGTTGAAGTTTTAGTTGGTGTTGGTTCTGCCCGTATCAGGGATTTATTCAAGAGAGCCAGGGTGATGTACTAACTGCACTTATAATCTTTTCATCGGGTTTTTGTTTGTATTTGGAATTGTTGCTCCACTTATGGTGCTGAAGAACCCCATTTTATCCAACAGGTAAACAAGCCTTCGGTAATATTCATTGACGAAATAGATGCTTTGGCTACCAGGTAACTGTTCCTATTACGACAAAATTAATGCTTTTGTCTAGCATATACAAAGCCAGTGGATATATCATCTATGTTCATGTGTTTTATGCCCTTTGTAAGTGTGATTTCTCAACTGCCTCCTTTTTCTTTTCTTGGATGTATAGGCGTCAAGGAATATTTAAAGAACAAAAGGACCAACTATACAATGCAGCAACCCAAGAAAGGGAAACTACTCTGAATCAGCTTTTGATAGAACTAGATGGTTTTGATACAGGCAAAGGAGTTATCTTTTTGGGTGCCACAAACAGGATGGATTTGCTAGATCCAGCTCTTCTTCGTCCTGGTCGGTTTGATCGTAAGGTTCGCGAATTTTGCATTCATAATTCCTTGACTACATGGAAAATGGCTACAAAAGAACAGAAATGTTAATTGTACTGTCTTGTGCTATTAAGTCATGCTTTTCTTGATCTATAAAAAATTATAAATTATGTACCTTGTGTCTAATTTTCTGCTTCTCTTTAGAAGCATTTCTCTTGTGAAATAGGATAGAAATTTGAAGGAATCCAATTGTAAGTTAACATTAGCATTTATAGGAGAGTATCTTATGCCAGCTTTGTATCTGTCACTTCTTTGTTCTCATACTAGTGTTCTTTTGGATAATGCTATCTAAGGAAATTCACATTTTTTACTTCTGTCATGTAGATAAGAATCCGACCTCCAAATGCGAAAGGAAGACTGGACATTTTGAAAGTCCATGCTCGTAAAGTAAAGATATCAGAAACTGTTGATTTGTCCACCTATGCCAAGAACTTACCAGGTAGTTATTTTCACCCTTTCTTTCGCGAGGTGGCCCCTGTATGAATTCCACTGCTGAGAGTTGCATTTGATAGCTTGTTCATGAGAAGTTTATTATCCTGTTATAGACCTGTTTAGTTTGTTTACCTTTTCTGTTTCTGGATGTCATTTGTGATTTACGGTAAAATTTGATTTTTTTAATCCTAGGATGGTCTGGTGCAAAGCTGGCACAGCTTCTCCAAGAGTCCGCTCTTGTTGCAGTTAGAAAAGGGCATAACTCGATTGATCAATCAGACCTAGACGATGCAGTTGACCGACTTACGGTAGGGCCCAAGCGTATCGGAGTTGACCTCGGCCATCAGGGTCAACGCCGTCGTGCTACCACTGAAGTTGGAACTGCTTTGACTTCTCACCTTCTAAAGCGTGTTGAGAATGCTGAAGTTGAAAGCTGTGATCGCATCTCAATTGTCCCTCGTGGCCAGGTGATGGATTTGTTACTCAAAGTTTGTCTACATTTTAGCACTTCTCAGTCGAGTCGCTTAAAGCTTCCATTTGTGTTATGCATAGTTCTGAATTATAATTTATGGCGCATGTAGACTTTGTCCCAACTCGTGTTCCATCGTCTTGATGATGAATCGTACATGTTTGAGCGCCGGCCACAGTTACTGCACCGCCTTCAGGTTTAAATTCTGCATTAACATCGTTTTGTATTTTCTCCTGGATTAAATTGCAAATTAAGTTTTGTGTTCGCGTAGATTCTACTTGGAGGAAGAGCTGCCGAAGAACTACTTTTTGGTCGGGACACTTCAAGGGCATCAGTTAGCTACCTTGCTGATGCATCCTGGCTTGCTCGCAAGATAATCACAGTGTAAGCAATTCATTTCTTGATTTCATTTTTTATACGAATTGGAACTGCCAATTAACTCATCTCAATCGCGACAGATGGAATTTGGAGAATCCCATGGTTGTGCACGGGGAACCTCCTCCTTGGAGAAAAAGACCGAACTTTGTGGGACCCCGGATCGACTTTGAAGGATCACTTTACGATGATTATGGCCTGATCGAGCACCCTATCAACTTCAACTTGGACGATGAAGTCGCGAGGAGGACAGAAGAGTTGATGCGCGAGATGTATGCCAAAACTCTCGCTCTTCTGAGGCAGCATCATGCCGCTTTGCTTAAAACCGTTAAGGTACATTCATTTGGAAGAATTCTCGCGCCATTTTCTTACTTGAGTCGAAATCATTTCACCATGGAGAGACGGGTATTGTACCTCACGATGTGTATAAAAAGCTGCGTGTTCTTAATTTGCAGGTTCTTCTGAATCAGGATGAAATCAGTGGAGATGAAATCGAATTCATCATAGATAGTTATCCTTCCGATACTCCTGTAAATCGTGTATTGGAGGAGAAAGATCCCGGAAACCTTACATTCTGGAAGCAGAATCAAGAGCAGAACGCCGGTATCGAGTGTGATTTGTTGCCTTCATAGAATGGGAGAGTGGATGTTGCAATGCAGATGAAGAAATGAAGAATCTGACTCGAAGAATGCCATTGAAGAGCAGTTTTGGTAGAGGTAGTGACTAGGCAAATTGAGTTGTAGATTTCTACTGCTTTGGAGTTATTGTACCTTTAGGCTATAATTAGATGTTGTTTGAATTTCACTTCTAATATATTCACTAGTAATACATTCTCATTATTTGATGCAAAGTAACATGCGAATTTTGTGTATTTGGACCAAATTTTGTGGGGTAAATTTGATGCTATTGTAACTTAGTTCATCTTTCATAATTTTATTATTTAGCGCTTTTTGTGTAAATGAGATCATCCAATATCTTACTCAAATGTATAAACTTTCTTTCCAAATATGATTAATATAAAAAAGTCTTTTCCATTGTTAAGGAGGAGAACCACTATGGTGTGGATATGATAGTTTCCTTCTTTGATTTCGGCTGGTTCATGGTGGCAGTGGCGAAATCAGGACAAAATTTGAAGGGGGGAGGGGGCTTGAATTACACAGGTATTTTCGAGGCGGACAAATTCCCTTCCTAAGCGGAACCCCTTTTAATTTTAATGAGTCAGGACGGACAAATACATGAATAGTATTACTCCATTAATTCGCCGGAGTTTACTGGAATGGCTGCACCAGCTCGTCCCGGTGTATTTCTGCCAGTGCGTGGTGGTACAATTGTCTCCCTGCATGACTCGATTATCCTAATAGGTTATTTGGCGGTTCGTGGTGGTGCAACTGTCTCCTTGTAGGACTCAAATTATCCTAATGGGTTATTTGTACTCCCCTAAAAAAAGGATTAAATGTGCATTCTTTTTTATCTACAATTTTAGGAATTTCAGAAATTCCTAAAGAGGCCAGGTAGTTGAGCTACGGTTCCGCTACTTGTACAAAATATGCAACAAGAACTAGAAAACAGCAACAAAAAATCCCTCGAAAAAAGCACGAAAAAGGAAGACAGGAAAAAAACCCCGAAAACATCTTCCAAGTGGGAGCAGAAAGATGCAATGTTTACGACGTTCTTGAAATTGGAAGAAGAGGGAAATAATTCAGGAAGAAAATCCAAGAAAAAGTGGTGGAAATTTAAAGGGAAAATTTCATTTTTGATGAAAAATTGGGGAGGAAAAAGGAGCATTATGAGACGGAAATGAGGAGACATTGCCATTGTAATGGTGACCTCAAAAAGAGGAAAATAAATTAATTCCTGATCTTTCTTTGCAATTCTTACGTTCAATTTGGTTCATTGTCTTGTTACTGTTTTGCTCAGAAATTGGCCTCACCCTTGATGAAGGTACATGATCTTCCATTCTTCCCACCCTTTTCTTGAAATTTGTTTATATCGATATTGCACGACCCAGCCAATTTTGACTATAATATTCCGTTCGGGTGATTGTAACGTATAATTTTAAAATATCTACCTACAATATTGTTGTACCTAGCTAAATATGTCGATGATTTGGCTGACCATTTTATTTTTGTTGTTCTTGCATGTCTGTTTCTTGATTTTTGGAACCCTTAGTTTGTTCATGGGGATCCATGATGAGTCATGTTTCTATGTCGATTTTAGTTTAAAACAAAAGACTTCTCATGTGTTAAAAGTTTTACTGTCACCATTTGACTAGGTTAATCATGAGGCTAGCGTTGCTATCTTGTAACGGGTACTGCCTGATTTTCACGTACGTCACACTCAACGTGTGGCTCGTGGACTAGTGCATAGCGGACACAAGAGCACCTAGTGAGTGTGACATTCGTAGGAATCAGGCGGTAGTCATTACAACATAGCACAACTAGCCTAACTTAACCTGGTCATAAGAGTGGCGGTGACACACGGGGGAGTAATAGTTTTTATTCCCTCTGTTCCACGTGAAGACTCGTGTTTCTTTTTTCAAAGATGTTTTGCTCATTTCATTTCCTCTGTTCAGCATTTTAAAGATGGTTACTTTCAATTTAAAGGAAGATCTTATTGATTCAGCTGCTGAATTTATGCAGGTAAATCTTTCTCCAACAATGAAACAATCAGTAATTCCCTCAATGGTGAAGAATCCAAACAAAACCCGAGTTTTGTTGTAGAAAAAAATGACACGATGTCGAAGAATTCATGCAGAAACACTTTTAAATCTGCTGTTTGCGATGATCATCTCCTGAACCTGGATTACACGCCCCGGGGATCCGTCAGAATCGAAGAAGCGATTCTCGAGTTCTTAGGAGAGACAAATCATTCGTGTCACGCGAACTCCCTCAGACAACTCGAACCAAGAAAGGTCGCGAAATCAACTGAAGACAGTAAATCAGTTTATCCTGTCCTAGAGGATTTCAGGAATTCTAGTAAAAAGCTTGCAGAGGTTTCGGATTCTCTAGCTAAGAAGGCTGATAACATCACGCATCGGCTCGAGCCAGATGGAATGCCTTACAACTATGCCTCAGCAGCGAAGGGTGCTAAGGTTGTTGCATATAATAAGGATGCGCATGGCGCGAGCAACATCCTCGGGAAGGATCACGACAAGTATCTCCTGAACCCGTGTTCCGCCAAGGAGAAATACGTTGTCATTGAGCTCGCTGATGAGACATCCATCGACGTTGTCAAACTCGTGAACTTTGAGCATTATTCGTCTAATTTCAAAGAATTTGAGCTTCTGGGGAGCCTTGTGTATCCCACTGATGCTTGGATTTCGCTCGGGAACTTCACAGTTGTGAATGTTAAACATGCTCAGTGTTTCGAGCTGTCTGAACCGATAACCTCAGTCAGATACTTGAAGTTAAGGCTTCTGAACCATTATGGGAAGGAGTTTTACTGTGCATTGAGTGTTTTCGAGGTTCGTGGAGTTGATGCGATAGAGAAAATGCTCGAGGATCTCATTGTGGTGCCAGCAAAGGAGTCTAGCGCGAATGCATCAGCCTCAGCAAGCATAGCTGACTCGGGATCTACTAACGCGACAGTTCCTGTTATAGAGGCTGTAACCAAGGCTGTGGAGAATCTCGAGAAGGAGGTTAATTTAGACGCACTCAAGAAATCGAGCACTAGTACTACTAGTAGTGCTGATCCGGGGCTGAAAGTGAGGCCACAGCCAAATAGAGTTCATGCTGATACTGCATTGAAGATCTTGTTGCAGCGAGTGAGATCACTTGAGTTGAACTTATCCGGGGTGGAGGATTACATCAGAGTTATGGCAAAAAAGCAGGGAAGCATTCTTCCCGAGCTTCAGAAGGAGATTCAGGCCATTTCCGCGCTTCTTGAGAGCAGCATATTGGAGATCAGAGAGCTCTTGGAATGGAAGAAAGCTGTGGTGAGTACATCTGAGCTTCAGAAACTAGATTTGTACGCGCTTTTCTTTAACTTTGTTTTCATTTCAGGAGAAAGGAACTGAAGGTTTTGATTCGTGGAAGGACTCTGTTGTAGATCAGATGCACTCATTAGCTCAAGAAAACGCCCTTTTAAGGTGACAATCTTACTGAATTGAATCAGAAACTTTGGTAAAAAGAGGAAGATAACGCGTAAAATGCTCACATTGTGTTGTTTTTGGTTTTTCGTGGTTTTATCGTGTGAATGTGCATTGCAGGTTAGATGTTGAGAAGGTGTTGGCAGATCAAATGAGGCTGGAAAAGAAGGAGATAGCGATTTTTACAATGAGTTTCTCGTTCGAGTGCATCGCGATTTTGAGGATAGTTTTGAGTAGGTTGTTGGTAGTTGTTCATGCTTCTTCCTCTAGCAAGAATTCAAACTCTAGTAGAGGAATGTTGCTAATATTCACGTTTAGTTGTTTGACTATATTCATCGTATCGCTTTAGGGTTTTGTCAAGTTAAAATTATCGTTGACGGTAGATAGGAGCGGAATCAGGGGAGGGAGGGATCGCGCAAGTAGGAGATTTTGGTCCCTTTCATGAGGTGGAAGAGCCTAAATTTTGTGATCTTAGCCCTTGCTAGTGAACAATTACACCATTGGTATTTGTCTATTTGAACTTGTTTTTGCTCCTTGTAGCATGAGCCTTTCTTCTTGATCACCTTACTTGAAAAAACAATTCAAAATACACTTTACTTTTGGAAAATAAATTATAAACACGTTACACGTCTCTGTTTCACTTTTCATTTAAACATGCCAAGCCCATTACTTGACATTATTTCATGATAATTGTGTTTAAGTCATTTAGTGGGTTTGAATATTAGTTGGTCACATTCATTGACAGGGTTATAGATATGAACATTCAGTCAATGGGATTGTAAAATTTTCTCCAAAAGTAGGATACAAAAGTTCTGTGACTTATTTAAAACCTAAGTAGCGCTGGTACGATTCTGGGTACGGGTACGAGTTTCGATAAATTGAAAATTAGGGGTACGGGTACGAAATGGGTACGATTATAAATAAAATTTTAAAAACTATATATGAATATTATTATTAATAATTAATCATTTATGAATCAAATATAATACGATTTTATATTGTAAACAATTTAAAGTAAATGAAAACATCCAAATGTAGTTTAAACTTAATATTTATCATAATAATT
>JAULKM010000009.1:773129-785851 GCA_032355605.1 Rubia tinctorum
TCAGGCTTGGGGAAGAGAAAAGGGGTGGCTGATTACTTAATAAAGGTCGGGGAGGGAAGGGGTGACCGGCCGGCGAGCTGGCCACCCCTCCGGGAAAAGGGGATCTGGTTTCCTTTTTTTTGTTTAGAGAGAAGACGGAGCAGTGCGGCAAGGATGTTTTTGACGTAAATCAGTTCCAAAACCCATATGGTTTGCATATGGAAGATTGAATTTTAGACTCACTGGAAATGATAACACGTTTAAGAATACTAACAACATTAAAAAAATTGGTTCATTATTCATAAAAATAATAGTATCTTCTATAATAAAAGCATTTTTGAAAGGTAATTCTATTATTATTATATATATAATTTACTCGACAGATACATAAAAGGCAAAGTTTTGGGAAAGACGGTATTTCCATAGATTTATGGAAATACGGAGTTTAATTATAATAATAAAAGGTAAAATGTCTTTGTTGCAATATTAAATTTTTATTATGCAACGTGTTTTAGTTATAAATTTTATAACCCAGTTCATACCGTCCAAAATTTGTATCTTAATTTCTTCTAATTTACACTTTAAACCTTGGTTTTTCCAGAGACAAACTCTAAATAAAAATGGAGGAAATCTTATGAAATTATGTGATCGATTATTCTATGATTAGTATCCTCAACAATACCGAACTAGTTACTCTGTCTCTTCCAATTCAACATGTACACTTTGACTTTTAGCAGTTGAGTAAAAACTGTTTGATTTTTAATATCTTTTATTAAAGATAATTAAAATTTGAAAAAAATTGATATTCTAAAAATATATATTATAATGAATCTAATAAGGTATCACTCAATAATATTTATACTTATACAGCTATTCAATTTTAGGGTCAAAGTTAAGAAGTTTTGACTGAATGAATAGTTAAATTGCAGTTTGAACATAGAGGGAGTAATATTTTTTAACACTTGCAACGCTTATGTTATTAATTAATTTTCATTATTTACAAACATATCTCACACTATTAATGCATCTCATTTATATCATGAATCAATTGTAAATATATAATTAATATTTATTGCGTTCAAGTTACGGAAATGAATTATTCCATGTATAGATGATAGTAAATTTTCATATTTTTTTGGTTGCTTTTTGTTAAGATTCGCATCCAATTTGTCGAGGATATTAGTTTAAATATAAATAAATTACGGGTGTGATTTGTAATTTACCGAACCAAGAGAAACTTCATTACTAGTAAACCTGCTGCGCTCACAGCTCACCAAACTCCAGTCCCCCGCCCCCGGACTCACACACAAACAAAAAATCTGATGGCATCTTTAGAGAGAGAAAGGACTCCTTTCCTTTATTTATAATTCTGTAAACCAGCGCTTTCTCTCTCTTCTTTCCATTCGTCAACTCAAACTCAACTAACTTTACAGTTACACAAACTCCCCAGAAAGCAGCCGCCTCTCAAACTCTCTCGCTCTACTACCGGAAGCTTCTCACTGTTTGCCTTCGAATCTGGTGTTTTACGGCGGCAGCGATGGCGCGCGACTCGTACATTATACAGGTGGAGCCGGCGAAGCCCGCCAAGGACGGAAAGCCGTCGATCGGCGCGGTTTACCGGAGCGTGTTTGCGAAAGACGGTTTTCCTTCTCCGATCGAAGGTTTAGACAGCTGCTGGGACATTTTCCGGTGAGAATCAATGTCGTTTTTTATTTCTCTGTGCATTGTAGTTACAAACTGCATTTTTTTTTGCTTAGGATACATACTGAAAGCAGATTTTAATTTATACATTATATGAGAAGTTTCTGGTGAGAATTAACGACGTTTTAATTTTTCCGTGCATTGTAGTTATGAACTAGAGGTGAAGATATTTAGTCTTTTTTTTTTTTGCTTAGTACTTAAAGTGGATTTTGATTTTTAGGAGACGTTTCTGGTTAGTGCGAGAAATAAAAACGTTTTGATTTCTCTGTGTATTATAGTTATGAACTGGACGTGAAGGTATTTAGACTTTTTTTTGCTTAGGAATATTTTATCAACAGATTTTGATTCGTTAGTCATAGGAGGGCTCCCAACCTTTTAACTGTGAGGCTCTGGGAATAATATTAAATGAATGCTCACTAGCTGCTGCTAAAGCTTATATTATGAAAGACAGTTACATTGACCATGGAGTGTGGAGTGCTGTTGAAATTTAGAGCGGATTGTACATTTCTTCTGGTGTTTTCTCAGGAATGGTTTGCTGTTAAACTTTGTTTCATCCACTATTTTAACTCGTTAATTGAATGTGGAGTAGTTGTGGCCTGTGTGTTGTTAGGAACCTGTAGTTTGCATCATAAGATTTTATTTCCTGCATTTGTTTGACTGTACATCATGGTTAATGTACGTGCATATACATGCTTTAGAGTTCTTCCTATCTCTCTGTTTTTCCTCCCCCACCATCTTGTTGTCTATAGGTTTTTATACATATTTTTAATGAAGTATAAGAAAATGCTTCATCTGTTTTGCAGCATTTCAGTGGAGAAGTACCCGAATAACCGAATGCTTGGTCAGAGAGAGATTGTAAATGGAAAGGTAAACGATATACCTTGAGGAAAATTACAACTCCATAAGCTATTAAAGAAAATTGTTTCCCCCTTGATTCTTAGCATCAGTATTTACAGTAATTTTTCTTTTTGCAGCCGGGTAAGTACGTGTGGCGATCTTACAAGGAAATTTATGACTTGGTAATTAAAGTCGGGAATTCCATCCGCAATTGTGGAATTGAGGAAGTAAGTCATATTGTTTTATGCTTTTGTTCTGCATTTTTTTTTGTATTTGTTGCTGTGAAGTATTTAGCACTGGATTTAATGTATAACTGTGTTCTTCTCCTGTTCCACAAACTTTGCCTTGTTGACATCATCATAGCTTCCAACTCTGGGAGAATTTTCTAGATTATTCACAAATATATTTGGGTTGTTATTTTTTTGAGTTATTTATCTTCTTGCATCTGTTTTGGATTTTGGACATTAGTAGTTGCAGCTGGATCTATATACACTTGCCACCTAATCAGATACATAATAGAGCTATCCTATGTGGGATGGGTATTTCTACATACACCGATTCATGTCTTATTAGAAGTTTTTTAATGGAAACTGTTAGCTACATGTTATTGATTAATGATAGACAATATCATAGGTTTTTATAGAGTTATAACAAAATTTCTGGGTTACTTTTATATTTGAAGATTTGTGTTTGACGACCCAATTTTTCCCCTACTGTTTAGGGAGGACGATGTGGTATTTATGGAGCCAATTCTGCAGAATGGATCGTGAGCATGCAGGTGCGTGCTTTGTTCATGATGATTTTCGTTGATAACTACACTAGTTTTGGTCATGTCTCATGCAATAACTGAGAAATATTTCTTAAAGAGCTAGCAGTTCACATGGAATGAGCTTTATGAGATCAGCGAGATATTGTTGGTTTCATGACTTCTCATGCATTATGATAGATATGAATCAAAAGGAAATAACATATATTGCTAACATTAAAGGAAATGATGGAATAGTGCCTGAAACGTATCATTGCTGTAGGTGTTTACAACCTATAGAAGGATTTGTCAGTTTGTGATGTGGGCATACATTTTCTCATAAGTGTATGAAAATGAATAATTCGAATTATATACTACTAACGTTGTGCAGAGTGCTTCTAAATAGTCACAATAAATATTGTTGTTTGTCTCTCTCTTTTTTTGTCGTATAATATTCTGTCCTCTCTTCTTTGGAATAAGTGGAATTGTTGGTACTAAGCATCTGCATATATACAATCTTACATGGACAAATTGATGCAGGCATGTAATGCTCATGGGCTCCACTGTGTGCCTCTGTACGACACTTTAGGTACTTATCATTCTCCTTTTCCAATTTGTTGGTTTTTTTCCCCCATGGGTGAGGATGGATGGTTCAGTGAGGTATTTATTATCTGTGCATGTAATGTAAATTGCATCCTGATGTTGGAAGTATTCTTTCAAATTATGAACACAAATTAATGGCATCTCACTGCTCCTATGGTATGTTTAGGGGCTGGTGCGATTGAGTTTATTATTTGTCATGCTGAAGTTACTATAGCCTTTGTAGAAGAAAAAAAGCTTCCAGAGGTACGTTAATATTTTATCTACATAGTGCATTGTTGCAAAATTAGAGGTGTCTCTCTTACTTTTGAAAACTGCTGAATTCGCAGAGCTCCCATAGTACTTTGTTAGTCTTCATTTGAAAACTTATAATATAACTTCAGTTTACATTCCTTCGGAATATTTCTTCAAGTTGTTACCAAACTTGTTAATGTATTATTCTTTTATTCTTAATTCTTCTGTAGTTGGTTATGTTCCTTAAAAAGCAGTAAAAATTAAACCTCACTATGAAGTTGAATTAACCTGTAAACGTATCAACTTGTCAAATCAGTACTAAGATTGTTATTGTTAATTTGTTGGTACATTTCTAGTTTAACTGTTATTATTGGTCATTGACTTGTTCCAGCACTGAATTCTAATTGGTTAACTTTTTAACCCTAAGGCGAAAAGTGAATTCAGTTCACTGTGCTTATCACTTTAAAACTATGCATTTAGTTATTGTGAATAGCTCTGTCCTAACTACCTAGAAGCGTAATATTAATTCTAACTAGAATGTTTTGAATGAAAAGATGCCAGTTGGAATCAAGTATAGTAGTATACATGAAATGGAGTTTAACTCTTGACTAAATATGTGCATCTCATTAAATTAGAATGATGTATGAAACCCGTAGATGATATGATTATAAATTGAGCTGAACTTCTTCAATTATTAGTCAACTATAGATTTGCAAACTCAGGGAATCTTCAAATATGAAAATGCAGCAGAAAATGTTAGACAGATTGCACTGTACCAATTCGTATTAATATGACCAGAAGCTGAATTGGAAGTCTTCATGTTTTTGTTTTCTAATTGATTGTACATACTTTTGTAGATGGTATACATAGAACCTATCTGTCATAGTAAAAAGTTTACGTTTCAATTTGGTATTTCCCAATTTCATGTGACTACCTCTGTGGTGCTAGACCTCCACTTAGTATTTTCACTTTTATTTAAACAAGTTATAACTGTTGTATAAAGTTTGACGTCGCTCGATCATGTATCATGATTGATGCCTTAATTTTGTGTTTTTCTCTTTCCATTTTCAGTTGCTAAAAACTTTTCCTGGTGCAACAGCGCACTTGAAAAGTAAGTGATTGCTATAAAATTTTCTTTCCCTGCTGATTAATAGAGTTATAGTTTCAGTAGTTTGATTTCGTTTCGGTAATTTCTTTATTAATTTCTGCAGCAATTGTGAGCTTTGGAAAAATCACCCCTGAACAGAAAGAGGAAATAGAGAAATATGGTTTGGCTTCGTATTCTTGGGAAGAATTTTTACTGCTGGTAAGCCTGTTGTTTCAGATTTATACTTGGTATAGTTCATTGCGTTGGAATGATTTCTTTAACATTTATAGGTTGTCTCATTTGATCAATCAAATGTTACTGTACACGATGTATTTCATTGTTCACGTAAGTCGTAACCTAAGATCAGCTTGCTGTCTTTCTACTTTGGTAGTCTGCCTTTTAGTGCTTGAAAGTTGTAGTGTATAAGTCAGCCACCTAGGTCTTGTAGATGCTGTTCTGTCTTCTTGTGTGGACTCCTTTTTTTGGCCAGCAGCCAGAGTGTAACTGGAACTTTTTGCTTAGCATAGCTTTGTAGACCTGCCATATCATAGGTTTCTTTCCTTACTATCTCCATTCTATCAGTGCTTCTTTGTATTAAGATCACAGCGAGTTTTTTAGCCGAACTTTGCCTTTTATATTTTCTAGCATGGTTAATTTAACTGGTATATGGGGTAGCAGTCTTGAATTAAATAAGTATTTTAAACCTCTTTTGACCTCGGGATTTCTATCAAGCAAGCTTGGACCTTATGTTATTTCCAGCAATCAGATTTGTTCTACGTCTTGCACCTCATGTATCCAATCTGACTTCTGGTGCTCATTTATTAATTTGTTAACTTAGTGATATAATCGTCCAAATTTACTCGAAAATAACCAGTCTCTTGAATGTTCCGCTCCTGACTTCTGGTGCTCATTTATTAATTTGTTAACTTAGTGATAGAATCGTCCAAATTTACTCGAAAATAACCGGTCTCTTGAATGTTCCGCTCATATATGAAAAGGCTTTAGATTCATGAGGACTGACTCAATCAGTGGTGGTGCTCTGACTTCCCTTTTGTGAAAGTTCATCCTTGTGGCTTTCAGGCCGTTTATTGTGTTAAGCTTTTGTTGTGTTCTTTTTGCTTAAGAAGATAGGTTTCCTGTATACTTCCTTTTTTACTGTAGATTTATCAAAAAAATGCATTTGATTATCTTGAGATTTCAAGTTTAGGATCTTTGTGTTCACATTCTTGCCTGCTGCAGGGAGACAAAAAGCACTTTGACCTTCCAGTGAAAAAGAAGAGTGACATTTGTACAATAATGTATACTAGTGGAACAACTGGTGACCCCAAGGGTGTCATGATTTCCAATAATAGTATTGTGACTCTGATAGCTGGTGTGAAGCGCTTGCTGGGGAGCGTAAATGAATCAGTAATACACATTTTTTTATTCCTTATGCATACACACTTTTAAATGGAAATCACAGTATCAGAGTTTTAGTTGTACCTATTGGCTAATCAGCCTAATCTATTGTGATGGCCAGTTTTTGACTTTCTCTGCATTGATAAACAGTTGACAAGCAATGATGTATACCTCTCATATCTGCCTTTGGCACATATATTTGATCGCGTAATTGAAGAATGTTTTATCAACATTGGAGCTTCAATTGGATTTTGGCGTGGGGTAAGATCATGAATTTTTTCTGGAAAGAAAACTAAGTAAGACCTGACATTGAACATAATGTCATTTGATTCACCTGCAGGATGTGAAATTATTGGTTGAAGACATAGTAGAGCTAAAGCCGACCATATTTTGTGCTGTTCCGCGGGTATTAGATAGAATATATTCAGGTGTTGTTTCTCATCTCTTGCTCTAAAAAATGACTGGAATGATGGCAGATGTCGAATTTGCCATTAAGCTCTTGAAAATTAACAATAGTCATTTTGATCTCTTGCCAATTAGTTCGCCTGGTCTTCATTGCGTTATTACTGTTACTTAGTAGATGTGCTATGACACGTCTTTCCCAAGAATGCTTGAAGATTGAGCTGATACTTGGTGTTAATTTATTCTTCTAGAAGTTGCTCCTTGTTGCCCTCCTTACTCTCCCTGTTTGTTCTCTTTGCTGGATTTCAGTTTTTTCAATCACATATATTTGTCCTTATTGGTTTCAAATGGTATGTCTGAATCAAATGCTTCCAAGTGATTTTAAAATATTGAAAACTTAGGATCCCTGCATTAAAAATACCAGATTTGCTATAGATGTTACTCGTGGAATTCAGGTACACGTACAAATGTATGATTGTAAGTTTTGTAGATTAAAAGGAAAATTTACAAAACCATTGGACTAGCATTAGTTTGAGCATAAAACATGCATGTAAACATAATCTGATGGTAATGGAAAAGTTGAGACAGGTTTCTGGATGTACCAATTGCTTGAACACATTACAAATGTATCAAAGAGAAAGTGCAGGTAGCCTCATAAGATGAGAGAAGTATGCATAAAGGAGGCTTGGACATGCCTGGGAGACTTAGATGAACCTGTTTGATACACATAAAAAAGAAAATCAGATTTAAATAAATTTTGGGAAGGGATGACCTAAAGATACCCAGACATCAACTATCTAAAAAGACATTACAAATTTACATTTTTTAATCCATTGATAAGGATGTATTTCGATAGGTCGCAACTGCGAGATATTCAAACCTAATGATGGGAATGTGTTTCAATGAATTCTTCTTTTCTTTCATTGCTGAAACTGTTTTTAACTTTGCAGGATTGCAACAGAAGATAGCTGCAGGAGGTTTCATAAAGAGGACTTTGTTTAATTTTGCATATGGCTAGTATGTTCCTTCTTTTCTTTTCTGTCCCCATTGGAGTGGAGTGTTTCCCATTGACTCGTTTATATATCGTGAATGAGGATCTGTGCCTTCTTGAGGATGAAACATTTTCTTTAAATACTCTTCTCTTGTTCTGTTTCACAAATAAAATATGCTTTTGTAATTTGTCTGAGATTTTGCCAATTGAAATGCAGTTTTTCAATGATTTAGCTTGAATGTTTCTTCCTACAAATGTAATGCAGTCATTACTAATTTCTTTGATTAGACTCCAAAGTTTGTTAACTTTCTAGCCAGATAGTCATGTTAATGTGCCCGTCTCATGTGACAGGTGTTACTATCGCCTTTATGTTTCCACATTATACAAGAATTTGAATAATGTCTTTGTGACCCTAATTACTCGTGCTTTTATATTTTCTGCAGCAAATTGAGTAATTTGAGGAAAGGGCATAAGCATAATGAAGCAGCCAAGGTGTTCGACAAAATTGTTTTCAGCAAGGTTGGGAATTGCGCTCGACTGTGATTTCTTCATTTTTAGCTTTGCTATTCTGCTTTGGAAAGTATGGCTTTTATATTTTTCAATGTACAGATTAAGGAGGGTTTAGGAGGTAACGTAAGGCTGATTTTATCTGGAGCTGCTCCTCTCGCTTCACATGTTGAAGAATTTTTACGAGTTGTATCCTGCGCTCATGTACTTCAAGGATATGGTATTCATTGTTTAATCTTAGGCTATGAAATAACTTTTGATTGATTATGCATGCTCTTATGCTTATAGGATGTCAAAGTATATGCCAATATGTAATACTCACGAGCTTCATTTCATGCATAGAGGATTACAAATTTCCAATTTCGAAAGTATGAAGAGTTAACATTTCTTCCTGTCTGTTATTGTAGGCCTGACGGAAACGTGTGCTGGTACATTTGTTTCTCTGCCACATGAAATGAGCATGCTGGGTACAGTGGGTCCTCCTGTTCCAAATGTGGATGTTTGTGTGGAATCTGTTCCTGAAATGGGTTATGATGCCCTATCAAGCAGCAGACCACGTGGAGAAGTATGCATCAGGGGTGATACTTTGTTTTCAGGCTACTATAAACGTGATGATCTCACAAAAGAAGTATTCGAAGATGGATGGTTCCATACAGGTATTTATGTTCCTATTTTTGCATTGTATTATTTAATTGTTAGCTGCATCATATATGGTGATCCAATGTTCTTATGCTACTTGTTTTCAGGTGATATTGGTGAGTGGCAACCAAATGGCAGCATGAAAATTGTTGACCGGAAAAAGAACATCTTTAAGCTATCTCAGGGAGAGTATGTGGCTGTGGAGAACTTGGAGAACATATATGGCCTGGTTCCTGTTATTGACTCGGTACGTTTTGAACTTTCTCTGATATTCGTAAGATTTGCCTAATCCAGTCCATGACTCAAATAGAGTACCTCTTTGATCGTAAGCTACCTCTTTGATTGTAAGCTGATCCTGACAAAATTTCAAAATGGTCTCCTAATCGTGTGCATCCCCATTGTCTTGATACATTTTCTGAAATGGATATTATTTTTGCATACATTTATTAATTAAGCGTTTTTCATTCCATGACAATTTCCTCAGCACTTGCGCAATTATTGTGCCTGTGCTCTACCTTTAGCTCCCTGCATTGGTCCTATATGCTATATTTTGTTTTTGGTAATCATGTACCTTATATTTCTTGTTAAACTCTATGATGCATGATTTGATTTGACTTTTCTCAGTCTCGGTAGTTTGTTTTTTAGTACTTAACACTACGTGAAGTCGGACGTACAAATAATACTTGACTATCGTTTTAGACCTTATAAATGATTTGTTAGTGAGGGGAATTAAGAGTAACCATTATCTGGAGACAGTTTTGTCTATAACCTGTTCGGAACTGACCTATTAACATGCACATTTGTTTTTGCTGAAAATATACATCCCTTTGGTGAATCTGTTTTTGCCTCAAAATAGTTTCAAGGTTGTGCTAGTTGTAGTTATTTGGATTTCATGTTTTACCAAAGAAGATTGCTTGATATGCCCTAGAGGACTTCTCTGATTACCTTCTTCTTTGATCTTTGAGCATTCCAGATCTGGGTGTATGGAAACAGTTTCGAGTCGTTTCTTGTTGCTGTTATTAACCCTAAGAAGCCAGCAATTGAAGCATGGGCAGCAGAACATGAAATAAGCGGAGATTTCAATTCTTTATGTGAGAATCCCAAAGTGAAGGAATATATCATTGGAGAGCTCACTAAGACTGGCAGAGAGAAAAAGGTTTTTCCCCTAATATTATTTGGCTCTGCTCGGAATTATCTTCTGAAATCATGGAACTGTTGATTTGTTTGTGAAGATGTTGGGAAATCTACGACACCCCTTAACTTTGTTACGTTCTTTGGCAGTTGAAAGGCTTCGAACTGATTAAAGCAGTACACCTTGACCCAGAGCCATTTGACATGGAGCGTGACCTGCTCACTCCAACGTTTAAGAAAAAGAGACCCCAGTTGCTCAAATACTACCAGGTTGGTTTGCCTTTTCCCGCTCTCTCTGTTAAGGATAAAATAATGCTTAGTTTTCACTGTGCCTATCTCTAGTTTTACAAACTTAAATGCTTTCAAATTTGTGATCGTGATGCGGAGTCTGACAATGTCGTAGTTGTCTGTCTTGTGAGTAAAAGTAAAACGATAGTGCTAGTTTAGAATGCTGCATTGTGGTGATCGTTTTTGCAATGGCTTCCTTTGAACCTTTTATGATGCATTGTTACATTGCTCCTATAATAACTTGAAAACAAAAGCGTCTAACCATTCTCTGTTAGTTTGAACTGCTTCCTTGAATGACTTAAAAACAGAAGCGTCTGAGCATTCTTTGTCAGACGTTAACTGAAACTTTACATGCTCTTGTACTCACATGGCAAAAGGTGTCATTTGTGGACTCGTTGAACTTTTGAATTGGTCTCTTTACATGTGTTGCACCGTTGCATTTAAACACGATGTGAGGGTCTCAAATCAAGTGATCACTCTTAACTAATGAAGTATTTTTTTTTAATGTATAATCAACACTAAAAACTCTTCTTGTTACCATCTTTTTGGTTCTGTGGTCATAAATTGATTGGGAGTTCAATTTTTTTTTATTTGAAATAGATTATGTCATCCGTTCCACTAAAAGATTCTAATTTCTAATATCGATTTTAGTGCGACAAAACGCACTCTTCTCATGAGGAGGAGAAGTAAAATAAAATAAAATGGAAGGGATTGTATTGTATTGTTTTAGGATAGACGTTTCAAAGTATGGGCCGAATATGTAGGCAATACTTGGTTTCTTTATTCTTTTTTTGAAATGGGACGAGAATACTAGTTGATATGCCAGCACTCCTAGATATTTGAAGCTACAGTACTGTGTTCAACTGTTCATGGCCTTGTGAACTTCGCTCCACACAGCTGGTCTTTAAGGCTGATGGTTGCATGCACACTTGCCTGGTTTAATTTGCACTTAGGGAGAGGTCTATACTAGTTGCTAAGTAGTCCATTTACATAATTCATAGGTGTGAAAATGGGGCTTATCTGAGAGTACTCGACCACATTTCTTTCTCATCGGGGTCCATAGTTCATATGGGCTGGGCAGATCTGTCCGTGGGCTCATTAGCTATTTTCGCAATAAACACGCACTTTCACACCCTTATGTGTGCATATTCTGTTGTCAGTAATCACATGCATGGAATTGATTAGGTTGTCTGTTTCCTCTTCTGTTGTAGACAGGCTTTTTAATTTCATTGGACCGTTTTTTCTTGATAATATTTCATTGGACATGTATGATCAGAATATATATTTCCCCAGTTGGATTATCTTCAAAAGAAAAACTTATTTCTTGACCGAGAGTTTGATTCTTTTTTCTTGGGTCTGTTAATTGTTTGTTTTCTGAAACCTGATCCTGATTTCTGCATTTAATCATTGAATGGCTACCACTAGTTGTGTGTAGAAGATTTTTCTTCCTCATTTTGGTAAAATTTAAATAAGCCTAGATGAGTACATAATCTATGTGGAAAATCACGTCCTGATCAATTTTGCGGGTTGTTTTGACAACCTAATCAACTGTTCAATTTAATTTTGACAGCATTTCTCATTTCTGATAATGTGCAATTTCTTTTTTAGCAAAAAACTAGAATGAAATAAAAAATTGATTTATTTCAACGGATAAGGTCGTTCAACTAAATCCAGAAATGCCGCCCCTCCTTTAATTTTTTGTGGTCTTCTCTCGTGATGAGGTGGTAACAACGAGGTTCAGAAATTTTTAGTTTAGGATTTGTGTGGTGGAGTCCCACGACCTTTTATAAAAAAAAGAAAAAAGAGAGAGTTCCAAAACCGTGTCCAATCTTTTTCACTAGCCTTCCTGTTCTCTTAGTGAATAGTGTCCATGAAATGATGACTCTGCTTCTCTGAGCTTCACACCTAAGCTTGTTTGGAATTAAATCGGTACTATACGAAGTATCGTGAAAATTATTTTAATTGCAAGTCGTACGTGATTAAGGAAATGTACATGAGTGAAAGGTTCACCAAAAATGAATACTATTTTGAAGTCTGATTCACCAGCTTAAAGGAAAAAAATATTGTACACTGATAAATTAATAATATAATTATGTACTCCGTATCATACTCCCTCCGTTTCTTTAACAATGGCACACCTTCTAATTTTGGATGTTTCTTTAACAATGACACACTTTCCATTT